>JACSCI010000517.1:13879-31937 GCA_016801065.1 Sceloporus tristichus | reverse complement strand
GTGTTAGGTTTGTGTGTCCATATGTCTGTTTATGTTTTTCAGTTATATTTTGTTAAGTTGAGCTTTTAATTGCTATTATTATAGATTATTGCTTTAGTTTATAAATTTGAGTGGGGACTATTGGTTGTGGAATAGGTTAGCTAGACAGAGGGTGGGATTTACTGCAGCTGGCTAGAATAGTTATGGGAATGATAGCTTTTGCAATACAGTATGTGGAATGTTGGCTAAAGACAGTTGGGCCCAGGTATTAACAGAAAGGCTAGTTTCTGGGAATGGCAATGGGGGCCTTGTTACTTGTGGCACACAGACTGTGGGAATTGCAGGTGGGGGCTAGGTTTGGAAGAGGGTGGAGTTTTAGGTTTTAATGTGTTGTTTTGATTGGAGTGGGCAGTTCTGGCTTAAACATTGAAATTCTATGTGTTCTCAATAAAGTTCTTTGCTGTTTCAACACGTTGGACTCTTTGATGCACAGAAGTTCTGAATTTGCCCAAAACTGAACCTTTCTTCTCTCCTCAGTCCTCAGCTCCATTCCCAGCCATAAGAACAGCAGAGGCAAAGACAAACATACACACACACACACACACACACCAATATACAGGATACACAGAGAGAGCTTTATTTCCAAATCAGAGCCTTCCTTTCCTGACTTTCCCTCCTGAGTCCAGCTCTGCACCTTGGGCTCCATTGCTGTCTCCTCAAAGGAAGAAAGGAGGGAAGGAAGGGGAGGCTGCTGAACCCCCGGCGCATACCTTCCTTTCCCACAAAGGCTGCCAGTAGAATAAGCAGCAGCATCTAGGCCCTAGCAATCCCTGCGCATGCTGAGGAGGGGCTTTTGGGGCCATATGCGCATGCACAGTCTCAGCCCCTGAAGCCATGGCTGCCCTCACAGTCTGTTTTGAGTGAGGGAGGGAAGTGGGGAGAGCCCTTCAGAGGAATGGCTGGAACGTCTTCTGGGGGGGGGGGCTCTTGAGTGGTTATAAGAAGGAAGGAAACCCCTCTCCCCCCCCAAAGAATCCTCTCCCTCTTTCCTTCCCTGCCCCCTTGGGGGATTCCTTGGGACCCAGGTACTTGGGGGTTATTTTGAGAAGAGAGGGCAGGGGGGACCCTTGGAGGCAGGCATGGCCATGGATGTAGGCTTGCCATATCCCGCCTGTGGGCGGGACTTCCCCGCTTTTGGGCGGGTCCGCACGGTCCTGCCCCCAGGATTTCCCCCACCCCCGGGCTTTGTTGCAAAGTGTGCAACAGCGGTGGCGGGGGAAAGAGAGAGAGGCCTCTGTAGGCCTCTCTCCTTTGGCAGGGGGCTTCCCTCCCCTCTTTGGCTCCGCTGGAGCCGAGGGAGGGAAAGAAGCCTCGCCTGCCGAGGCCAGACTTCTTTCCCCGCCTGAGCTCCGCCGGCAAAAACGGAGCCCAGGCGAGGAAAAGAAAGCCTCCCTGAGGGGAGGATTCCTTCTCAGCCTGGGCTGCTTGCAACGGAGCCCAGGCGGAGAAGGAATCTTCCCCTCAGAGAGGATTCTTTCCCCCCTGGGCTCCGTTGTCAAAAACGGAGCCCAGGGGGGAAAGAAAGCCTCCCTGGGGGTGGATTCCTTCTCCGCCTGGGCTGCTTGCAACGGAGCCCAGGAGGAGAAGGAATCCTCCCCTCAGAGAGGCTCTTTTTCAAATGTAGGGCCCCAAAAAAAAGGTCCTACATTTGAAAATGTTGTCCTACATTTGTCCCGGTTTGGAGGTCTGGACTAATGGCAACCCTACATGGATGGGAGCTAGATCCAAAGGTAAAAAGGGCTTTGAGGAGCTCCCTTCCTCCTGAAAAGTGGGGCAGAGGACAGACCTTCCCTTCTGACGCCTCATTTGGGGAAGGGTTTTGTGCCAAATAGAAAGCATCACAAAGGATAGGGTTCAATAGCATTCAAAACAACATGGGGGGGGAGTTTTCTCTGGAGTCCTGGGGGCAGGGGGCTCTGGGGGGGAAGAGGAGCCAAAATCTAGGCCAAAGCCAAGAAGAGGGAGACAGAAGGACCTCAAACCTCTGGCAATTCACTGGCAACCTGGGAACTAGGTTTATAGGCCCACAGGATCTGGAATAGGCAACCTCCCTCACATACTTACCTTTTCCTTCACAACAACCCTGCAGAGGAGGACCAACAGAGAAACTCACAGCCCCAGAAACATCCCCCTCCCGGTTCTTGGAGCATAGTGAAAGGGCATTAGAGCCCCTTGAAGAGATGTTGTTATTATTATTATTTCTTTATATTCCGCCTTTTCTCAAAGGAATCAAAGTGGATTACAGTAATAAAATAACATACAATTTCAGAAATGCAATTAAAATTCCAAACCCCCAACCCTTCTCCAAATTATAAAAACATTAATCAACCCCTAAAAAGCTATTAAAGAGCAAGGAAATGTAAAACATGTAAAACACAATATAGTAGAAAAGTTTTTTCGGGCAAGAAATGGGTCATTTTCTGAAGGTGAGAGGGGAGGGCAGGAATAATACATCAATAACAATTTCCATAACAGTAACAAGGGTAAGGGTCAGGGGGAGGGAGAGGCAGGTAAATGGATCTAATCTAGTCTGGAAAGGCCTGTCGGAAGAGATCCGTCTTAATAGCCTTCCTAAAGGCTTCCAATGTGGAAATATGACGGATCTCATCCGGAGGTCATTCCAGAGCCTGGGAGCGGCTGATGAGAAGGACCTCTGGGTCACCGCTGAAAGTCTGGTCTTCTTGAGTTGTAGCAGGTTCTTCCCAGAGGTACTGAGTCTGTGGGTGGATTGTATGGGAGGAGGCGCTCCCTCAAGTAGTCAGGACCCAAGCCATGGAGGGCTTTAAAGGTTAAAAACAACACCTTGTATCTTGCCCAAAAACTAATGGGCAGCCAGTGGAGGAATTTAAGAACCAGTGTAATGTGGGCAGTTCTAGAAGTGCCCGTAACCAACCTGGCTGCCATATTCTGTCCCAATTGAAGTCTCTGAACTTGGCACAAGGGTAGCCCCATGTAGAGTGTGTTACAGAATTCTAGCCGAGAGGTGACCAGCGCTTGTACTACTGTTTCAAGGTCTCCCTGCTCCAGGAAGCAGCACAGTTGACGTATCAGACGAAGCTGATAACAAGTCTCCTGACCTTTGCATCAAACTGAGCCGTCAGATGAAGTGATAAATCCAGGAGCACTCCCAAACTGCGGACAGAGTCTTTCAGGGGAAGTGTGAACCCATCCAGAACTGGCTGACATAACTCCATTCCCAGATTAGGGTTCCCTATTACAAGTACCTTCGTTTTACCTGGATTCTATTTGACTATGTTGGGATAGCAGGGTGAATGGAGGGGGAGATAGATATTTGTCATGCTCCTAATTGCAGCCCCTTTTGCAACACAAAAGGCAGTACTTTGAAAAAGGAACAGCTTGTATTGAAGATACATGCAATAGAAGTGACTTTTTTGTCAGGAATGAAAGTATAAACATATCACTTTTATAACCATATCAATTAACCCCACCCCATTAACCAATAAAGCTAATTAATTGGATAGCCTGTTCCCACGCAGTGTTCTCCCATCCAGGATTCATGATTAACAATATATATAATATGAAACCCCATCAATCCCACATAATAAGATACCATATGAAAATATAATAAGCATAAACCCATAACAACATAATACAATATAACAATACCAATAACTTTCTATGTTCCTCCTCCTTTTACAGAGACCTGTCTTTTAAACCCAAGCCTCTGTTAGAAGAATGATTCCCACACATTCCAATCCTAGCAAACAATCACATTCTTTAGCCATGATCTCCCTACCTCTTGCTAGTATATTCTATTAAAGCCCATATTAAAACATATTATTTTAACCCACCCCATAAACCCCATCTATCTTAACTCTAATTTAAACCTAAACCTATAACCTTTATGGCATGAATTCCTAAATGAATAAATGCATGAATAGAGGGATTCATGACATATTGTGCCTGCAGCAATGAGATGGGACCATTGTGAATTTAGGCTAATGCTGCTTACCTGAAGGTTTGAGACGTGACCATTGGAACCTAAGGCTGATGCTTCTAGCTTGAAACATTGAAACTGGCCCATTGTGACTTTAGTCTGATGCTCCTTGAATGAAGGATTGAGAGGGTACTATTGTGACTTCAGGGTGGTGCTCTTTACCTGAAGGATTAAGACTGGCCCATTGCAACCTCAGGCTGATGTTCCTTGCCTGAAAGATTGAGATGGGAGAATTGTGACTTCAGACTGGTGCTGTATACCTGAAGCATTGAGACTGGCCCATTGAGTGTCAGAAACAGTGTATAAGGGTTCTGTCACAAAGAGTAAAAATATTAGGGTTTGATTATTAGAGTTAAAGTAGGAGTTATAGTTGTGGTTCATAGTAGGTAGTGTAGAGTGATGGGTTATAGAAAGCAAGTAGTGGGAAATGTTAGGAAGACAGACGGAGTGACTTTTAGATGAAGGGAGGGTGTTTGGAGAGGGGCTGGGGTTGCAGCTGGAGACTGGTTATCAAGGAAGAGTGAAGCTGGCTTGGGAAGACCGCTCTTCAAGGTGAGGCTGTCTGGGAGAAGGGAAGGGAAGTATACACAACCTTGGTATCTATGCAACCTCCGCTTGTGTTGCTTTAGCTTGGGAATTGGGGGCTGGCTTAGGGAGGGGTTGAGCAAGTTCCTTTGGACTTCAGACTTTGGAAAAAGGTGTTAATGGATGTTTCTGCCTGGATTTGTCAATAAAGCTTCTTTTGTTTCAAATGGGTTTTATTTTTTGAGCACAGGACTGACTCTAGATCTCACTTTGCAACTTCAGGCTGATGCCCTTTGCCTGAGAGATAGAGACTGTCCATTGTGACCTCAGTCTGATGCTCCTTGCCTGAAGCATTGAGACGGGATTATTGTGATCTCACCCTGAGGTTCCTTGCCTGAAAGACTGAGATGAGACTATTATGACTTCAGGCTGGTGCTCTTTACCCGAAGCATTGAGACTGTCCAAATTGTGATCTCAGGCTGATGCTCCTTGCATGAAGGATTGAGACAGGACTATTGTGACTTCGCAAAGATGCTTCTTTCCTGAAGCATTGAGACTCGCCCACTGTGACTTTAGTCTGATGCTGCTGATCCAGACTCTGTTTAAAGGCCTCCAAAGAAGGAGACCCCATCATTCTCCATTGAGGGAGTGTGTTCAACTGTTCAAAAAGCCCTTACTATCAGGAAGCTCCTCCTAATGTTGAGGTGGAATATCTTTTCCTTTGGCATGCATCCATTGCTCCAGGTCCTAGTCTCTGGAGAAGCAGAAAACAAGCTTGCTCCCTCATCAGTATGACATCCCTTCAAATATTTAAACAGGGCTATCATATCACCCCTTAACCTTCTCTTCTCCAGGCTAAACATCCCCAGCTCCCTAAATCTCTCCATTGTGGTGGCTCTCCTCTGGACATACTCCAAATTTGTGAATGTTGATCCTGTCCTCTGGGGTATTAGCTACTCCTAGTTTGTTGTCATCTGCAAATTTGATAAACATCTCCTCTATTACAGCAGGGCTGCACAAGTTGTGGCACGAAAGGATCACAATCAAACGACTCGACAGAACGGAAATAGAGAGTGATCATATTAATTCCCCAATAACTAAACAAGAGGTAGAAAGAGTAATACAAGATTTAAAAGGATTTTAATCTCCTGTCCCAGATGAGTTCACATCCATATTTTATAAAACCTTTAAAAATGAACCAAGTGAGCATTTGACTAAAATTTACAATGAAATATTGGATAATAAAATAATCACAGAAACATGGAACCTATCTGAAATTATATCAAACCCAATAAAGATCCAGCCAATTCCGAATCTTATCGTCTGATCACATTAAGCAATCAAGATTATAACATTATTATGATAATCCTAGCCAATAGATTAAAAAGAATATTTACCTACTTTAATTAAAGAAGAACAATATGGATTTGAGGAAGGCAGATATATTTTTGAACCGATAAGGAATATATTTAATAGACTACATCATGCCAAACAATACAAAAATAAATTAGCTTTGATAAAACTAGATGTTTACCAAGCATTCGATTCAATAAATCATGAATATCTATATAAAACTGTAGGGATTTTGGATTAGGGGAAAGAAATATATAATGATACAGAAGCACAAATCATGATAAATGGAGAGAAATCAAGAAAATCTAAAATGAAAAGTGGAGCAAGGCAAGGTTGCCCTCTTTCCCCTTTATTATTTATATTAGCAATGGAAGCGTTTGCAAATATGATTCGGGATCAGAAGAGATAAAGGAATATGAAATAGATAAAGAAGAGATGAAGTTGGATTCATTTGCAGATGATGATCCTTTGAAAATGACACAGAAACCGAATGAAGCTGGAATCAAGTTACTGGAAATATTCCAGACATTTGAAAACATTTCTGGGCTTAACTTTAATATGGATAAATCAGAGACAATGTTTAGGAATACGAATTGGCCGGAAGAAAAAGAAACCCAAATTGTGTCAGGATTGAAATTGGGGATTAAAAATGTGAGATGTTTAGGTGTAAATTTACCAATTAAGTTAGATAATATTGTACAAGGTAATTATAATCAATTAAGGGGAAAATTAATAATCAGATTTCTAAATGGACAAGTAAAAATGGGGAAATTTGAACAAAAATTAGAATGTTTAAAACGGTGGTATTACCAAAGATTTTATATTTATTTCAAATGATCCCAGAAATAATTCCTAGTAAAGTTTTAAAGAAAAGGGAAAAGTCAATATTAAAAAGGATATCAGGGAATAAAAAAGCCAGGTTATCTAAGGCATTATTATATGAGCATCAAAGTAATGGAGGATGGGGAGCTCCATCCCTCGAATGGTATTTTGAGGCGGTTCAATGGCTAAGAATGATAGAGGCAGAATAGAACCATGATATAAAGTGGGTTGAATTAGAAAGACAGAGCAGTCAAATGGAGAATGTCTCTGTCTTTAAGGGGAAAATATGGGGGAGATATTAATTTTAAACATTAGGACACTCTGAGGGGCTGCCATTGGCTGGAATTCCCCTCCCTCCCTCGATCCCTGGCCCTGATTGGCTGGAATCCCTGTCACTCCCTCCATCCCTGGCCCTGATTGGCTGGAATCCCTGTCCCTCCCACCACCCCTGGCTATTTTGTGTTCTGGCATCCATTTTGTGTTCCAGTGGCCATTTTGTTCCAGAACCTTCTCTGAGGCTTCAGTTGAACAGAGGCCTCTCTTTCTCTCCTGAGGCTCCAGAGAGAGAAGGAGGCCAGGCTCCTTGGGCCAAAAGGAACGAAGTGTGTCTCTTTTCTGAGAGGGTTTTCTTATTACAAAGCTCTGCTCCTTCTGGGGAACAAGGGTTTTAAAAGGGATCAGAATTCAGGAAGGACCTGAAAACTTTCCTGTTCCAACAGGCATTCCCCGACTAAAAATCCTGTGGGCCTCCCTCCTCTTTTGTGGCCAAGAGGTTGGGCTAAGGGGGCATTTTAGCCTGTTTCTTTTATTATTGTATTTAGTTGTTTGATTTGCATGTATTTATCTGTTTTAACCATTTGTTGTAAGCCGCCCTGATCTTGGGAAGGTGCGGGGTATAAATAAAAACATTATTATTATTATTATTATTATTATTATTATTATTAATATTAATACAAGCCTTATTATTATTATTCACAAACATCGGGCTTTGGCTTCTAAGAGGAGGCTAGTCCCCCGAAAAAGGCCAAATGTAGCTTCTTTGGGAGGATCCAGTTTCCTTATTAATAGATTTTCAGACAAGAAGGAAGGAGACAGACCAGAATAACTCAGATTACCAAGAATGAAACAAGACTTTGGTGCTTCTGCTCTTTTACAACCGACTCAGGCTGTATCTGCACTGAAGAAATAATCCAGTTTGAAACCACTTTAACTCTCCTGGCTCCATTTTGTGGAATCCTGGGATTTGTAGTTTGTTGTGGCATGAGAGCTCTCTGGCAGAGAATGTAAAATCCCAGGTTTCCATAGCACTGAGTGGTTAAAGCGTTGTCAAAGTGCCTTATTTCTATAGTGCAGATGCAGCCTTCTTGGGAAAAGGGCTGATGATGGAGAAAAGCACTGGGGAACTCTGGAGGTTTCACCAGATGATTTATTTATTTATGATGCACTCATTTCACATCTAGTTACAGGGACATAACCAGGGCCCTCTCCAATTCCCCATCCCCTAATCCCCCACCACTCTAAGAAGGCATGGAGTATCTGTTGTGTAGTGGAGCTGCATTGAATCTATGCTAGGTCCAGGGGGCTTTGTTTGGTGCAGAGGGAGGAAGGGGATGCCCACCTCTGCATCGGCCCAAAGGAGGCATGTGTCACCTGCGTATGTCACCAGCAGGATGCTCTTCTCTGTGCCTTTGAGTGCTGCAGGGTTTCTTGCCAAGCCAATCCTAACCCTGTCTCTTGTCTCAGGAACCTCATCTCGGCCTCCCTGTACACGGCTTTGGGCTTCTCTTGCTGGAAGTGACCCCCTGCGCACCTGATGGCCGACACAGAGGCCAAGCGGAGGGAGTTGGGCTCCAACAGAAAGAGGCTGCCAAGATACAACAGCTCTTCGGTGAGTCACTATCCTATTAGCTTCATCTGTGTCGCTGCTGGGCCAGTTTGTGAAATGAAGCAAATAAAATACAGTCGGCCCTTCTTATACACGGATTTTTTTATACACGGATTCAAGCATACACGGATTGAAAATGTTCCAAAAAAGTATAAATTTACCTCGATTTTCCATTTTTTATAAGGGACACCATTTTGCTATGTCATTATATGTAATGGGGCTTCAGCATACACGGATTTTGTTATACAAGGGGGATCTTGGCACCAAACCCCAGCATATAACAAGGGTCCACTGTACTGTCAAAGTTTGGCACAGACAGTCCTGGTTAATCCTCTGTCACCCCACTTATTCAGGGGCTTTTAAAAATGTCCCAGTTGGTCTATCCTCCTCCCACTTCCCCCTTTCTCAGCTCACTTCAGTTCAGCTCAAAAGTGGGGAGAGGAGAGGAAAGAAGGAGACAGGATATGGCCCTTCCCAGGAGGCTGAACCAGAAGGAAACTGCTGTGTCTTTCCTAGCTTGTGTGATCTTCCTCAAAAACAATTTTGGCCATCTTCACTGCCTTCTGGGTTGCTTGTCCACATGTGTCTTGTTTTTCCCATCTATGAAATGTTGGGGACTATGGGAGAATGTCTCTGGATATAAATTGGGGGTGGGCCCAGTGGCCCTCAAGCCCAGAGTGCTCCCCAGAACTGCTTTATAAAAATGACGTTTGCCTCCGAAATCTGGCAAGAAATGTCTAAATGCACTATAATTCTTTGGTGGCCAAATGTACTGTATGTGTTGTGATAGTTAGTATCCTAATCCCTCATCAATATCCCAGCCATGGCCTAAATTATATTGTTGATTATACTGCATATTATATTGAAAAGCTTCGAGACAAACTGGGTCTCAGCAGCAGTAGCTTTTTTCTTGCTGACAGATTTAAAGTTTATTTCCTGGACTGAATTCTAAAGTGATCAAATAATATTTGGATGCACCATGTGCTTTCCTCCCCTTTTGCTTAGGCACTCTGTGGTTGAGAGCTATTTTCTGTTGCAGGTGACCTTTGCGGATGTGGCTGTATATTTCACTGAGGACGAATGGAAACTGTTGACGAAGAAGCAGCGAATTATGTACAGTTCAGTAATGATGGAGAATTATGAGAATGTGGCCTCTGTGGGTAAGTAACTGGAATCCACTAGCATTATAGAATCACAGAGTTGGAATAGACCACAAGGGCCATCCAGTTCAGTTCATTTCTGCCATGCAGGAATACACATTCCAAGCACCATCCAGCCTCTGTTTAAAGACCTCCAAAGAAGAGGACTCCACCAAACTCTAAGGGAGTATATTCCACTGTCGCAAAGGTCTTTCTGTCCCAAAGTTCCTCCTAATGTTTAGGTGGAACCTCTTTCTCTGTGACTTGCATCCATTGTGGTGTCTCTTTTTCTCTGTAGCAGCAAAAAGCAAGCTTGCTCTATCCTCAATACAACCCTTTCCAATATTTAAACATGGATATCATATCTACTGTTAATTTTCTTTTCTCCAGCGTAAACATACCCAGGTCTCTAAGCCGCTCCTCATAGGGCTTGATGGTTTCCAGATCCTTCACCATTTTGGTTGCCCTCCTCTGGGCATGTTCCAACCTGTCAACATCCCTTTTGAATTTCAGAGGCCAGAACTGGACACAGGATTATTCCAAGTAAGGCCTGACCAAAGCTGAATAGAGCGGCACTATTACTTCCCTTGATTTAGAAACTGTACTCGTATTGATGCAGCCTAGAATCACATTGGCCTTTTTAGCTGCTGCATCACACTGTTGGTCCAAGTTCAACTTGTGGTGTACTAGGAGTCCTAGATCTCTTTTTCAAGCGTAGTTTAATTGTGATAGCAACATCCTGTAGAATATTTGAATTTGTAGTTTAGTGAGGCACTATTGCTCTCCACTTTATGAGGATTCCAAATACCGCATTCTAAACTGCCAGTTGTCAGAAGCAGGTTCTGTGGTTCATCCAGAATGGTATTGGGGTCTAGGGGGGATTGTTAGTAGTTTAAATACTAGTAGTTTTAAGTAGTTGGTAAGGATATTGGGGCCTAGAATGGCTTTGGGAAAGGGAAGCAGTTGTGGAGGCTATTAACTGCCTGGTCTGTGAACTCTGAGTGACAGACATGCTCCAGGGGTGAGAGGCGCATGTGAACGGTGGAAGAAGAAGGCAAGAGGTACCTTGGCAGCCGGGCTGTTTAGGGGCTGAAGGGGAGGAAAAGGGAGGAGTGTGAAGGTAGTTAATGACGGAGGGAAAAGGTTTAGACACTTCAGAGACAGCTTAGACTTATTAATGGACCCTTCTGCCTGAGTTTCTCAATAAACCTTTTGGTGGAAGCAAAGGACTTTTTAACTCTGAAACTAAGTTCCGCCCCCAGATATCTCACCAATGCTAGGATTTTGTAGGAAGACAGCAAGGAGATTACCAGTAATGCATTTCTCATTGAAATGGTAGCACATCTCTGAGTATGTTTCCTTTTTTGGCCCTCTTCCAGCCTTTTGAGGTACTGCTTCACTTCCCCAAAAGGATGCAATGGGATACTGAGGCACAAAACTTTATTCATGTTTTAAGGCAATACAATGTGTGGTTGCCTCAGAGATCCCCAGGGGGCCAATGTGACGCCCCCAATCCCCAACAGCAGCCCATCCCTGTCTTAGAGATGTCTTAATACTGCTCCCTGGTGCTTGATCCTCACCAAAACAGAAGTCCAGGTCCCAGCCCTCTTGCTTTGCCTTTCCCAATGAGTAGTTTGGATATGGATTATCCTGCCTTTTATCAACAAATGAGCCTCAAAGTGTCCCTTTTATGCATCACATGTCTGTGATAGAGAGAAGGAGCGAATGTGAAAAACAGAAAGGCAGGAAAGAGATGGTGAAAGTGAAATACTGAAGCAGTGCAGATGGGCAAGAAGGAAGGTTGTAGAGCGGAGGGGAAAAGGGAAGGGCATCAGGCTTAAGAGGGGGATGAAATGCACAGATATAGGATGGGGGATACCTGGCTGAATGAAACTACATGTGAAAGGGATCTAGGAGTCCAAGTAAACCACAAGTTGAACATGAGTCAACAGTGTAATGCGGCAGTTAACAAGGCCAATGCGATTTAGGTTGCATCAATAGAAGTATAGTGTCAGGATCTAGGGAAGTAATAGTGCCATGGTATTCTGCTTTGGTCAGGCCTCACCTGGAATATTGTGTCGAGTTCTGGGCACCACAATTCAAAAAGGATGTGGAGAAACTGGAGCATGTCCAAAGGAGGGCGACTAAAATGTTGGAGGATTTGCAAACTATGAGGAACGACTTGGGTAACTAGGGATGTTTAGCCTGGAGAAGAGAAGGTTAAGGGGTGATATGATAGCCCTGTTTAAATATTTGAAGGAATGTCAAGCTTGTTTTCTGCTGCTCCAGAGACTAGAACACAGAACAATGGATGCAAACTGCAGTAAAAGAGATTCCACTTCAACATTAGAAGCAACTTCCTGACAGTAAGGTCTGTTCGACAATGGAACAAACTCCCTCTGAGATTTTGGTGGAGTCTCCTTTCTTAGAGATCTTCAAACAGAGGCTGGATGGCCATCTGTCAGGGATGCTTTGATTCCTACGTGGCAGAATGGGGTTGGACTGGATGGCCCTTGTAGTCTCTTCCATCTCTATGATTCTAGGCCTATGGGAGCCAGGAGGGGAAGGCAGGAGCAAAGCCAGGATTTCCTAGCTCTGTGCAGAGAGAAAGGGAGCTCTGGGAAGGGCCAGGAGAGGGGCCATGGGGATTGGGAGGCAGCCACCAACCTCACAGGTTATACTGATAATAATAATAATAATAATAATAATAATAATAATAATAATAATAAGTTTTATTTGTATTTACCCACCTCTGTCAATGGAGCGAGGCGGTATTACAACCGTAAAATAGCCACAAAACAACAATAGCATCCAATTTACACACAGTAAAACAACAAAACGCTTAAAACTCAATTTGGGACAAATAAAAACATCATTTAAAATGCACAGTTGTGATCAGAAGTGGGATTTTTCCTTAAGTTCTTTACAAGAGGTCAGCTGGGTAAGCCTGCTGGAAGGGATCCGTCTTAAGTCCTTTCTTGAAAGCATCCAAGGTGGTGTTAAGACGGATCTCCTCCGGCAAGTTGTTCCATAACTTGGGGGCCATGGCTGTGTACACTCTGTGGGAAGTTGTTCATAGCCTGACCTTTGGGTAATCTAATAGATTCTTCCCAGATGTTCTGAGAGTATGGGGCAGATTGTGTAGGGAGAGGCCTTCCCTCCGTGGTTGATTCCAGAGGCCCTTTGTCACTCAAAATGCTGGAGTCTGGGGAGGATACTTGCAAGTGCTATGCATTTAGGGGAATTTCATCCTTAGCTCAAAGGAGAGATTGAGGCAACAGTGACCTTGGGATTCACTCCAACTATACCAGGCCCAGAAGCACACACACCTCCAGAGGCATTTCAGATAGGTTTTTGTGTTTTATTTAGGGGGAAAGCAAAATACACGCATACACAGACATATACACATATAGGTGTTCACGCATACACACAAGAACTGAGTAACAAAGGTGGGAGTGGCGAATACTGTGAGGCTTTGCAAATGGTAATACATTAACTAGATGGATCTTGATTCCAATTGCTGAGGGTCCAGAAAGGGGAGAGAAGTCGGTAACTGCTATAGCAAGTGGGGCTGGCGAGTGTAGTGAGGTGTTTAGCAATGTACACCAATGGACTGTCTGTCTGCAACTGGACTGATGCTAAAGAACAGCCAGTTGGGGCTGATATTTATACTGAAGTCGTTGCTTGGGGGCAGAAACCAAGCATTCAAAAAGGTTTAAATTGCTTTAGGATGTTCCTGGGTGGGGAAAGATTTGTCTGAAACTGAAATAAATGCAATGGGTGCTTGGTGAAATACTTCAGCCAAAAAGGATTGTCACACCGGCTCTTAGGTCCTTCTTGGCTCTGAATTCTGATCCCATTCACAAGCCAATGTACAGCACAGTCTGAAGGCGACACTCCCAGAGCTCAAGAATAACATAGCAGAGTACAGAAGCAAATCTCCAGATATGCACAAACCACTTTCCACACTTAAAAATAACTCACAGACACAGTTGATTTCCTCCAAGTCCTTGGAGGTTCTTTAGCTTGAGTTGCAATATAAAACAAATATTTACCAACTCTCCTCTCTGACTTCTATCCATTTCACAATCTCTTCTACAGCCAACTCCAACCCACATCAATCCACATGTGAGTTGTATACTGTATTGGCTGTGAGTCATATCCTGGTGCCAAACAGCATGAAGTGACCTCTGCAGTTAGCTTGCATCGTGCCATGTGCCCTGACGCAACACTCTATGGCAGTCTCACAGGAAATGATGCCACTTTTAAATTAAAATAGTTTTATATACATTTAATGGAATATTTTTTAACTGCCTGACTATCTCCTTCCACTGATTTCTTCATGGCATTTCCCCTTCAATCACTTCTTTGGTAGCTCCTATGAGTAAGAATACAGTCATTATATGGATTTGGGGGCATCTAGAACAGGGTCATGCTCAGGTCATTCACACCAATTCTATTAATTTAATCTCAAATAGAGAGGGGTGAACGTGGGGCTGAATCTTGGGGTAACCCTTTCCTCTCTTAACACTGATACAGTGGTACCCCGGGTTACGAAATTAATTCGTTCCGCGGTTAATTTCGTAACCCGAAAAACCTTCGTAAGCCGAATTGCCATAGGCGCTAATGGGGAAAAGCCGCGTTCCGTGCGAAAAAGCCGAAAAAAGCACCGAAAATTTTTTTCGTAACCCGAATAAAAATTCGTAACCCGAAGCAATAATTCCCTATGGGATTTTTTCGTAACCCGAAAAATTCGTAACCCGGCGCATTCGTATCCCGGGGTACCACTGTATTCAGTTTTGTGTGTCATTGTCCTCCTTTACAGAAAAATTTGTCAGTCATGAGAAAGTCCACACAAGAAAGAAGCCACATAAATGCCAGCACTGTGGGAAACATTTTGCTTACATGTCAGTCCTAGTCATGCATCAAAGATTCCACACAGGAGAGAAGCCATACAAATGCCAGCGTTGTGAGAAATGTTTTTCTTCGAAGTCGCACCTAGTGACACATCAGAGAGTCCACACAGGAGAGAAGTCATACAAATGCCAGCACTGTGGGAAGTGTTTTTATTCAAAGTCACACCTAGTGACACATCAGAGTGTCCACACAGGAGAGAAGCCTTACAAATGCCAGTGTTGTGGGAAATGTTTTTCTTTGAAGTCAGACCTAGTGAGACATCAGAGAGTCCACACAGGAGAGAAGCCATACAAATGCCAGAGTTGTGGGAAAGGTTTTTCTTCAAAGTCATACCTATTGGCACATCAGAGAATCCACACAGGAGAGAAGCCTTACAAATGCCAGCATTGTGGGAGATGTTTTTCTGATAAGTCAAGCCTAGCGAGACATCAGAGAGTCCACACAGGAGAGAAGCCATACAAATGCCAGCGTTGTGAGAAATGTTTTTCTTCGAAGTCGCACCTAGTGACACATCAGAGAGTCCACACAGGAGAGAAGCCATACAAATGTCAGCATTGTGTGAGATATTTTTCTAATAAGTCAAACCTATTGGCACATCAGAGAATCCACACACGAGAAAAGCCTTACAAATGCCAGCATTGTGGGAAATGTTTTTCTCAGAGGTCAAGCCTAGTGAGACATCAGAGAGGCCACACAGGAAAGAAGCCAGACAAATCCCAGAAATGAACTAACATTATATTTGTCAATAAACAATACTAAAGAATATATTTTAAATCCTGTGGTGATAAGAAAAGGCCCTTGTGATTCTGTGTGTTAGGTTTGTGTGTCCATATGCCTGTTTATGTTTTTCAATTATATTTTGTTATTTTGATGTTTTAATTGCCGTTATTATAGATTATTGCTTTCGTTTATAAATCTGAGTGGGGATCATGGTGGTGGAATAGGTTAGTTAAACAGAGGGGTGGGATTGGCTCCAGCTGGTTAGAACAGTGATGGGAATGATAGCATTTGGAATTTGTGGGATGTTGGCTGAAGAAAGTTTGGGACAGGCATTAACAGAAAGGGCTATTTTCTGGGAAGGGCAAAGGGGGCCTTGTTATCTGTGGGGCATAGACTGTGGGAATTGGAGGGGGGGCTAGGTTTGGAAGAGGGTGATGTTTTAGGTTTTGGGGTTAAACGTTTGGTTTGGGGAGGGCAGCTCTGACTTAAACACTGAATTTCTGATTATGTGTTTGCAATAAAGTTTTTGTTGTTTTAACACACTTGACTCATTGGTGTACAGAAATTCTGCATTTGCACAAAATGTACCCTTTCTTCTCTCCTCAGCCCTCAGCTCCATTCCCAGCCATAAAAACAGAGGCAAACACACACACACACACACATATAAGAGAGACACAGCTATATATACAAAGCAGAGCCTTCCCAGCCTTTCCCTCCTGAGTCAAACAAACAAAACACCAGAAGAAAAATACAATATGAAATCTATTGAAGAAGTTAATGGAAGAGGAAACATGAAGGATTAGTTTTTATACAACTAATTAAACAATCTTTTTAAGGCAGATAATAAAGCTCCTGAGTTAACGATGGATAACAATTAAATAGATAAAATTATGATGGACCAAAAAGGTAAACACATATTCAAATGTTATAAACTATTACAGTGCGCCCGCGCCATACGCAGGCGCGCCATACGCGGCCTTGAGCATACGCGCTCAAGCTGCAGGGCGCGAGCGGGGCGGAAGGGGCGGCGCGTCCCATTCAATTGAATGGGTGTGTGTGCTGATTGTGCCCTGCGCGCGCCAGCGCCACCACGCCACCACACACGAGCCCCATTGTTTCCAATGGGGCTCGAGCATAGGCGTAATTCGCCTTACGCGGAGGGATCCAGAACTGATCCCCCGCGTAAGGCAAGGACGGACTGTAAAAGAAAGATCTAGAAGATGAAATTATTAAACACAGCATGGTAAGATGGGCACGTGATATAAATAAATCTATGACTATAGAGGAATGGGGAAAATCATGGAAAGGAACAAACAAATTTACTCTGTGCCAAAACTATAAAGAAAATTATATCAAAATGTTATACAGGTGGTATCTAACCCCCCAAAAACCCCACCAGATATATAAAACTGGCAATACTAAGTGCTGGAAATGTGGGGAACCCGAGGGAAGCTTCTTTCATATTGGTGGACATGCATTAAAGCTCAAGGATTCTGGCAAAGGATTCATGGAACCATCCAAAACATTCTGGATATAAATATTCCCTTTGAACCACATTTATTTTTACTAAACATGACAAACAACATAAAGTCAGTGAAATACAATAGAATTATTTTATATATGGTCTCATGTGCAAGGATCTTATTTGCTCAAGTTTAGAAATCTACAATTACTCCTTCTATCGAAGATTGGTTGATTAAGATACATGAAGCTATAAATATGGATGTAGTATCTGCCTTACTAAGAGGGAAACCAAAAGGATATTTAGAGATGGAATGGAGTTGTCTTAAAACATTTGAAGAAAAGGGTGATAACATTACCTTAAATTAATAGTTAATACTGTAGTTGGTCGATATTTGGTAATTTAAATGCTATCATGGGAATATCTCAGTGTAATAAAAGTATTTGAAAATAAAAAAGGAAGACCCACATCATTATTGTGGGGAGCGCCACACACCGAGTTGTTATAGCCACATTCTGTGCTGCTCCTGGCCTTGCTGCAGGTGAGCCATTGATGGTTTGAGGATGGCCACACGCTCCAACGCTGCAATGGTCGAAGGAAGCAAAGTCTAAGTGTTGTTTCTGCTCCCTTCACCCTTAAATGTAGGGGCCATTCAGACTACATTTTACCCTGGTTCCCAAACTGGTTTAAAAGTTGGAAGTTCACACTCATTCCAATTTTAACACAACTCGATCAGGGTGTTTCACAAGAGATCCAGGGCAAATCCCCCTTAGCATGGTTTTTCTGAAAGCGGACTATTGAACCTTTCTTTTTGGAAGCTCTTCCCTGCTGCTGGCAAATATGAACTCAGCCCCAGTCATGATCAGATCAAGTTCAGGGGGTAGATTACCCTGATTGAGGTCAAGGGTAGTAGGAACTTGTTTCCGGGGAGATTCGATATGGGGCACCTGGATCTGCCCAGTTCTATCCAGGGCAAATGAGGGAGTGGGAATGGGGCCTTTGTGAAGGTGGGGGGACTGACCTTCCTGGTGCTGGCCCTCCAGGTGAGTGATGCATTGGGCAAGGAGTCCCTCTCCTCATCGCCTGCAGCCTCTGGTTCCGCTGGAGGCAGGGCCTCTTCTCCAGCATCACCTGGAACAACGGACCAGAACAGTAGAGAACAACAGATGGATGTGTGCATGTGTGTTACTGCATATACATCTGTACATCTGTGTATATATATATGTATATGTATGTGT
>JACSCI010000516.1:0-11442 GCA_016801065.1 Sceloporus tristichus | reverse complement strand
CCACTCGGCCATAGAAACTCACTGTCTGCCCTTGGGCAAGTTACACTCTCTCAGTCTCAGAAGAAGGCAATGGTAGCAAGGTTTTTACCAGAGGACCTCCATGTGTGGGGCGGATTGTATGGGAGAAGGCGATCCCATAAGTAAGGTTATAACCAAGACCTTGTACTGTGCCCTGAAATTAATAGGCAGCCAATTAAGACATTTTAATAGAGGTGTGATATGGTCACCTCTAGATCTTCCAGTGACCACTCTGGCAGCCATATTTTGGATTAGTTGAATTTTCCAGACTTGGTACAAGGGTAGCTTAGGTAGAGCGCATTACAGAAGTCAAGACGTGAGGTTACCAGAGCATGCATGATAGTTTTTGGGTCTACAGGTTCCAGGAAGGGGCGTAGTTGGCATATCAACCAAAGCTGATAACAGGCACTCCTGGCCATCGCATCTATCTGAACTCACATCTGGAGCAATGGATTCAGGAGCACCCCCAAATTGCAAACACAGTCCTTTAGGGGAAGTGTGACCCCATCCAGGAACAGTTGACAAACCTCCATACCTGGATTAGGATCTCCATCATGTACCTCGGTCTTATCTGGATTCAGTTTTAATCTGTTTCTCCTCATCCAGCACATTACTGCCCCAAGACATTCATTCAGAGGGGAGATGCCTTCCTTAGTTGATGCAGAGGTCTGGGGCATGAAGAGATATAGTTGGGTGTCATCAGCGTACTGATAGCACTCCACTCCATGTCTCCAGATGATCTCTCCCAGAGGTTTCATGTAGATGTTAAACAGCATTAGTGACAGGATGATGCCCTGAAGAACGCCAAATTTAAACTCCCTTTTAAAGGAACAACTGTCCCCAAGCATCTCTGTCTGGAATCTGCTTGGGAGATAGGACCAGACCCATTGCAATGCATTGCCCCCGATCCCCAATTCCCTCAGGCTTTCCAGAACGATACCATGGTCGATGGTATTGAAAGCCACTGAGAGATCCAAAAGCTTCAACAGGGTCACACTTCATCTGTCGGTGTTCAAGCAAAGATCATCTACTAAAGCAACTATAGCATTCCCAGCTCCGTATCCCGTCTTGAAGCCAGTTTGAAATGGGTCTAGATAATCTGATTCTTCCAAGAATGCTTGGAGTTGAAGAGCAACTTCCTTCTCAATCAACTTGTTTAGAAATGGAAGACGGCAAACGGATCTGTAATTGTTCATGTCCAAGGGATCTACGGAGGGCTTTTTCAGAAGACGCTGAATCACTGCTTCTTTTAAACAAGATGGAAAATAGCCCTCCCTAAGAGATGCATCTATGATACGTCTCAGATGAGTCCTAAGTGCATCTCCTCCTTGGAGGACTAGCCATGAAGGGCAAATTGTCTTCTTCACACTTCCAAGGAGCTTGTCCACATCCTCAGTACTGACAGATTCAAATTGATCCAGTATGATCTTATTCACTGAGTTACTGGACACCTCACCTATAGCCTCTACAATAATGTCTGCCTCTTTGTACATACAGATCTGTCTAAGTGTGTGTGTGTTTGCCTCTGCTGTTCTTATGGCTGTGAATGGAGGTGAGAACTGAGGAGAGAAGAAAGTGTCAATTTTGTGCAAATGCAGAACTTCTGTGCATCAAAGAGTCCAGTGTGTTGAAATAGCAAAGAACTTTATTGAGAACACATAGAAGGAATTCAGTGGTTAACCAAGAACTGCCCACTCTAAGCCAAACTATACATTAAATCCCCAAAATCTAAAACACCACCCTCTTCCCAACCTAGCCCCCACCTCCAATTCCTCCAGTCTATGCCCCACAGGTAACTAGACCCCCTTTGCCAACCCCAGAAACTAACCCCCTTTCTGTTAATATTATTCCCATAACTATTCGAGCCAGCTGCAACAAATCCCACCCTTCTATTTCTCTAACCTATACTACAATCTCCAGTCAAATTTATAAACTATGATCTATACTAACAGCAATGAAAACCTAAACTTAACAAAATATAACTTTAAAACATAAACAGACTTATCCACAGACAAACCACAGACATATGGATAGACAACCCTTACAAACAAAACCATAAGGGCCATTTCACTGCTGGATTGAAAATATATTTTCTATATTAATTCTTGAAAAAATAATGTTAGTTCACTTCTGGGATTTGTGTGGCTTCTCTCCAGTGTGGCCTCTCTGATGTGTTACTAGGTATGACTTTGATGAAAAGCATTTCCCACAACGCTGGCATTTGTATGGCTTCTCTCCTGTGTGGCCTCTCTGATGTATCACTAGGTTTGGCTTCTGAGCAAAACACTGTCCACAATGCTGGCATTTGTATGGCTTCTCTCCTGTGTGAGATCTCTGATGTATCACTAGGTGTGCCTTTGAAGAAAAACATTTCCCACAATGCTGGCATTTGTATGGCTTCTCTCCTGTGTGGCTTCTCTGATGCTTGACAAGGTCTGACTTGTAGGCAATTTTTTTTCCACAATGCTGGCATTTATGTGACTTCTTTCCTGTGTGGACTCTCTCATGACTGACAAGTTCTTCTGTAAACAAGGACAATGACAGACAAGACTGAATCTCAGCACTAAGAAAGGAAGATGTTACTCCAAGATTTAGCCCCACGTTCACCCCTCCCTATATGAGATTAAATTAATATAGTTGGTGTGAGTGACCCGAGCATAACCCTGTTCTGGATGCCCCAAATCCATATAATGATTGCATCTTCACTCCTAGGAGCTAGCAAAGAAGAGATTGTAGATTAACTGCCATAAGGAAATCAGTGGAAGCAGATAGTCAGACAGTTGAAAAATATTCCATTAAATTTGTGTAAAAATACTTTGATTGAAAAGTGGCATCATTTCCTGTGAGACTGCCATAGAATGCAGAGTCAGAGCACATGGCATGATGCAAGCTAACTGCAGAGGATGCTTCATGCTATGTGGCACCAGGACATGACTCACAACCAATACAATATACAGCTAAAAAAGCCAGTGTCATTCTCGGTTGCATCAATACGAGTAAAGTTTCTAGATCAAGGGATGTAATAGTGCTACTCTATTCTGCTTTAGTCAGAATAATCCTGTGTCCAGTTCAGGGCCCCA
This sequence comes from Sceloporus tristichus, assembly GCA_016801065.1. Lineage (NCBI taxonomy): Eukaryota > Metazoa > Chordata > Lepidosauria > Squamata > Phrynosomatidae > Sceloporus > Sceloporus tristichus. The sequence continues at coordinate 8,344 of JACSCI010000516.1, read as the reverse complement.
CAATTTAAAAAGGATGTTGTCAAGTTGGAACATGCCCAGAGGAAGGCAGCCAAAGTGGTGAAGGATCTTGAAACCATCAAGCCCTTTGAGGAGCGACAGTGAGACCTCTTTGACAGTGCAACTCCCTTAGTTTCGTGGAGTCCTTTTCCTTGGTGGTCTTTAAACAGAGGCTGGATCGTGTTTGGAAATGATTCTATAATTCTAGTGGAATCATAGCACCATGATAATTTAGCACAAAAGGAACATCAGTCTTCATAGAAAGGACAATGGATTCAGGTTCCTTACCTACAGAAGCCACATTCTCATAATTCTCCATCATTACACAATTGTACATAAGTCTCTGTCTTCGTCAACAGATTCCATTCATCCTCAGTGAAATATACAGCCACATCCGCAAAGGTCACCTGCAACAGAAAACAGCTCTCATCCAGAGAGTGACTAAGGAAAATGGGAGGAAAGCGCATGGTTCATCCAAATATTATTTCATCATTTCAGAATTCAGTGCAGGAAATAAACTTTAAATTATGTTAGCAAGCAAAAACCTGCTGCCTTTAAATCTAGTTTGTCTCGAATCCTTTCAATATAATATACTTAGGGAGCTGGACATGTTTAGCCTGGAGAAGGCAAGGTTAAGAGGTGATATGATAGCCCTGTTTAAATACTTGAAGGGATGTCATATTGAGGAAGGAAGAAGCTTGTTTTCTGCTGCTCCAGAGAATAGGACCTGGAACAATGGATGCAAGCTCCAGGAAAAGAGATTCCACCTGAACATTAGGAGGAACGTCCTGAAAGTAAGGGTTGTTTGACAGTGGAACACACTCCTTCCTCTGAATGCAGTGATGTTTCCTTCCTTGGAGGTCTTTAAGATGAGGCTGGATGGCCATCTGTCAGGGATGCTTTGATTGAGAGTTCCTGCATGGCAGGGAATTGGACTGAATGGCCCTTGTGGTCTCTTCCAACTCTATGATTCTATGATTCTAATATCATAAACAATATTATTTAGGCCATTGCTGGGATATTGAAGATGTATTGGGATACTCACTATCCCAACACATACAGAACATTTAGCCACCAAAGAATTATAGTGCATTTAGAAATTCCTTGCCACATTTCAGAGGAAAACGTCATTTTTAATAACAGTTTTGGGGAGCACGCTGGGATTGAGGGCCACTGGGGCTACCCCATATTTAGATCCAGAGATGTTCCCCCATATCCTCCATCATTGCAGAGATGGGAAAAGCAAGACACATGTGGACAAGCAATCCAGAAGGCGGTGAGGATGGCCAAAGTTGTTTATGAGGAAGGTCACACAAATGGGGAAGGGCACAGCAGTTTGCTTTAGCTTCAGCCTCCTGGAAAGGGCAATATCCTGCCTCCTTCTTTCCTCTCTTCTCCCCACTTTTGAGTTGATAGGGTGCAAACTGAATGGCACTCAGGAACTGAAGTGAGCTGAGAAGGGGGAAAGTGGGAGGATGAGAGAGCAACCGGGACATTTTTTTAAAGCCCTTGAAAAAGTGGGGTGACAGAGGGTTAACCAGGACTGTCTCTGCCATATTGGGAGAATATGTTCTCCGCTTGCTTTCATGTTGTTGTGGGTTAAGGATTGGGTAACTCTAGAGGATGAAAGACTTCTGGAATTGGAAGGGGATGGGTTGAAATTTGGTTGGCATGCTTACTTGGCAAATCCCAACAAAATAAAACATTTATGGATCATTGTATTAGGAAACCCCTGTTAAAAATTTGAAACCGTTACAAAGATAGAATCCTACCTAAATTGAACGGATGGGTCTCCCCTCATGAAGCCTTCTTTAGAAAGGAAATGGCCAAAGAGTCAAAATGGTATAATTATAATGATTTGTTGGAATTTCAGAAAGGAAATTGGGTAATTAAAACAAGAGAAAAACTACTGGAAGAAGGATGGAAAGGAACATGGTTCACATACAGACAGATCTATGAACGATTTAGGTTAGATGAGAAAACTTATGGTTTTGTAAGAAAGGAGGATGACTGTCATTTAGGAAAGATTTTGGCCCTTGAAGAAAATTAATTAATTAGCAAAATCTATTAAACACTATTACAGTATGACACAGAAGAGGAGGTGGTAAAACACCAGATGATTGAATTGGCAAGGAGTGTTGGCCACCCTATATTACTTTCACAATGGGAAAGAGTTTGGAAAAACGGATTTAGATATTAAGCTTCTCAAAACTTGAGGGAGAATTTTTACAAAATGTTTTATCAATGTTATCTCTCACCAGACAAACTAGTAAACATCTATAAAAACAATAGCAACAGATGCTGGAAATGTAAAAAGGATATTGGTACCTTTTACCACGGCTGGTGGGCGTGTGATTGGGCTAAAAAATTTTGGGCAATGATTAAGGATTGCATCAGCGAAATTTTAAATATGAATTTACATTTAAAACCCGAATTTTATCTTTTGGGTATATTTGGAGGTGAAATTCCCTCTAAATATGGAAAAATTGTTTTTTATATGGTTTCTCTTGCCTGGATATGTTATGCTCAAAAATGGAAATGTAGTGATATTCCAACAAAGGAGGACTGGATGATAAAATTGTATGATGGAATAGAAATGGACAAATTAACTCAGACATTGAGGAATGAAAATAAGAGGAAATTAACGGAAGAATGGAGTGTGGTTATCACATTTTTGAAAGAGAATTTGGGGAATTTAGCAGCTATTAATATAGCTTGATTTGGTAAGATAGAACCCATACTTCCTTCCTGTTAAATTTTAAGAAAGTCAATTAATCAAGTTAGTACATACTGGTAAGAAGGAAGCCAATTAGCGTGTAAGAATGAAGAGAGAATGAGATTTTGAAGAAGAGTGGAAGGTAAGAAAAGTATAATTTGGAAGCCTAGAATTTTAGTTTAGAGAGTGCTTAGAGTAAGAAATTGGGATCATAACGAAGGGAAGAAGAATCTATGGGTTAAGGAAGAAGGAGAGAAAGATTTAGATTAGTGTAGTTAAGAAGAAGTGAAGAAGAGTTAAATAAATTTAGGGTTAGATAGATAAGTTGATAGATGGAATGGGGAGTTTTTACAAATATATAGCCCAATTTTATAATGAGTATCTTTATTATGTAATATGATCTCTGTAAAGGTATAAATGAATAGGTGTGAATGTTGTTTGTATGTTTTGTATTGTTTTAATTTTAATAAATAAATAATAATTATATATAAAAAAAGAAATTAATAGTCAAGAACTTCAACTCACCAAAGAATTCTTGTACCTCCGCAGCCTCTTTCTTTTGGAGCCCAACTCCCTCCGCTTGGCCTCTGTGTTGGCCATCAGGTGGCAGGGGGTCCTGGTAGTCTTGCACTTGGTCACTTCCAGCAAGAGAGGCCGCAAAGCTGTGTAGAAGGAAGCAGAGATGAAGTTCCTGAGAAAAGGGACCAGGGTTAGAATTGGCTTGGCAAGAAACCCTGCAGCACTCAAAGACAGAGAGAACAGCATCCTGCTGGTGACACACGCAGGTGACATATGCCTCCTTTGGGCCAACGGAGAGGTAGGCATCCCCTTCCTCCCTCTGCTCCAACCCAAGCCCCCTGGACCTAGCATAGATTCACTGCAGCTCTCCTACAACAGTTACTCCATGCCCTATTAGAGTGGTGAAGGATGAGGGGATGGAGAATTGGAGAGGGCCCTGGTTATGTCCCTGTAGCTAGATGTGAAATGACTGCATCATAAATAAATCATCTGCTGAAACCTCCAGAGGCCCCCAGTGCTTACCCCCAGCACCATCCCTTTTCCAAAGAAGGCTGCATCGGCACTATAGAAATAAGGCACTTTGACAGCTTTAACTGCTCAGTGCTATGGAATCCTGGGCTTTTACCTTTGGGATAGTTAGCCTTCTCTGCCACAAAGAACTACAAATCCCAGGATTCCAAAGGATGGAACCAGGAGAGTTAAAGTGGTTTCAAACCGGATTATTTCTCTAGAGCAGATATAGCCTAAATCAGTTGTAAAAGGATAGAAGCACCCAAGTCTTGTTTTTACCCTCCAAATAATGGTTTTCCTTTTAAAAAATAAGTAGTTTGTTTTGGTCTGTAATCCTTTGGCTTAAGCATTTATAAACTTATATATAAAAAGTCTGTAATCCTTATTTTTGTTGTTCTTGTTTCTTTCTATTTTTATTTGGTCATATGAGATGGCTTCCTTCTTCCCTGAAAATCTCTTAATAAGAAACTGGAGAGACTTTTGAAACCTCCCAAAGGAGCAACATTTGGACTTGTTTGGGGGACAACCCTCCTCTTAGAAGCCAAAGCCCAATGTTTGTGAAGAATAATAATAAGGCTTGTATTAAAACTATCCTCCCCATTTCTGATCCCTTTTAAAACCCATGATCCCCAGAAGGAGCAGAGCTGTGTAAGAAAACCCTCTCGGAAAAGACACACAAAACACACACAAAGAGACACACTTCCTTCCTTTTGGCCCAAGGAGCCTGGCCTCCTTCTGACTCTGGAGCCTCAGGAGAGAAAGAGAAGCCTCTGTTCAACTGAAGCCTCAGAGAAGGTTCTGGAACGTTATTCCCCACAGTCACAAGCAGCACAAAATGGCTTCCAGAACACAAAATGGCTGCCTCTGCCTCAGCGCTTGGCAGTTGGCAGTTTGAGGCCTTCAGGGAACCCAAAATGGAGGCTGAAAGGGCCCCAAAGTCAGAAGGGGCCTCAAACAGGATTTCCAAACCTTAAGAACACCTAAAATGCCAAACCAAAATAGCATTCCCAGAGTTCCATAGCACTGAGCCATGGCCATTACAGTGGTGCAGAACAAGAAGGCCCAGCAATGGTGGCATTAATGATGATTAAGGTCTGGCAGCAGCTCTATCCTCGCCCCCCCGCCCCCCCGGTCTGATATCATCATCATCATCATCATCATCATCATCATCATCTTTGTTAGAGCATGAGAGCCACCATTAAAAGTATTGAAATCCCCTTTGGGGAGTCCCAGTCTCCCACCTTCAGAGAGAGTGGGCCTTGCCTAGAAGGACTGCTGGGCCTCCTTCCTCCCCTCCTTAATGGCAGCAGCCAAAGGAAAGCAGCAGCAGCAGTAGACCCAAGCCAGGCCCAGACAGACCTCAGTGCAGCAGTGAAGGCTAGTGGTTCCAGGCCTTGTCTCTCTGCTGCCTCTTCACTCCACTCCCTCTCTCTCCTTCCTTCCTGTCTGTCTCCTTCTCCCTCTAAAACTCTGATCCTCTCTTCTCACTCACTCTTCCGCGCACAGAGCTAGATAGAGAAGCAAAAGCTCCTCCTCTTCTTGAGGCTGACCAATGGGGACAGAGGACCTGGAAGACCCCGCCTACTGCCAGAGACTCACATTTTGTGTTCCGGCGGCCATTTTGTGCCGCTTGTGACTGTGGGGAATAATGTTCCAGAACCTTCTCTGAGGCCTCAGTTGAACAGAGGCTTCTCTTTCTCTCCTGAGGCTCCAGAGTCAGAAGGAGGCCAGGCTCCTTGGGCCAAAAGGAAGGAAGTGTGTCTCTTTGTGGGTCTTTTGTGTCTCTTTTCAGATAGAATTTTCTTACACAGCTCTGCTCTTTCTGGGGAACATGGGTTTTAAACAAGGACCAAAAATGGGGAATGATAGTTTTAATACAAGCCTTATTCTTCTTCTTCACAAACACTGGGCTTTGGCTCCTAAGAGGAGGATTGCCCCCCAAAAGGCCAAAAGTAGCTCCTTTGAGAGGATTTAAAAGTCTCCCCAGTTTTCCTATTAAGAGATTTTTACGCATGAAGGAAGTTGACAAACTACATAATCTCATTTTACCAAGAATGAATCAAACAAACAACAACAAAAATAAGGATTAGAGAGAAAAACAAAGTGCTTAGTTTTTGAAAGTAAAACCATTATTAAGAGGGGAAAAACCAGACTTGGGTGCTTCAACCCTTTTACAACCAGCTCAGGCTGTATCTGCACTGCAGAAATATTCTAGTTAGAAACTGCTTTAACTCTCCTGGCTCCATCCTGTGGAATCCTGGGATTTGTAGTTTGTTGCGGCACCAGAGATCCAGAGCCACCCCAAAGCAAGGCTCTCCAGGGCTCTCTTGGCCCTCCTTTGCTTTTGAATACAGTGGGCCCCTGGTATACGCGGGGGATCCTTTCCAGAAACCCCCCCCCCGCGTATACTAAAATCCACGTATGCTCAAGTCCACGCGCGCCGACATTGAGAACAAAAGTCCCTCTCCTCTAGGCTTGCCATAACCCTCCTGCCCGGGGGGGGCATTCCCGGTTTTTCACCACTAGGGGGCGTCCCTGCACGGTTTCCTCCTTGAGTCAGGTTTTTCCCAGGTTGAGGAGGTTGCCAGACTTAGGAAGAGCCTTAAGGGCCAGGAGGTGAGGAGGAGGCGTTGCCTGGGAGCAGAGCCTCTTGCCAGCAGTTTGGCCCTTTGGGGCCTGTGGTGGAAGGGAGGAGGCTGCGATGATGAGGAAAAGCAGGGGCTCCTCCGGATGGTCCTGGCCACTTCCCTTGGCTCCATCCCTCCCTCCCTCCCTCCTCCTCCTCCTCCTCCTTTCAGAGCAGCCACAGCTGAGGTGAGCTGCTCATTCACACTCCCTGGCTTTTCTCTCTTCCTCCCACCCCTTCTGCACTTTGAGACCCCTTTAACTGCCCCAGCTCAATGCTCTGGAATTCTGGGGTCTGTATGAGGCATTTGGCCTTCTCTGTCAGAGAGCTCTGTTGCCACAATAGACTACAATTCCCAGGATTCCATAGCACTGAGCCCTGGCAGTCCAAGCAGTGTGTTTTGGGCACAGAGATCCTCCAAATGAATCCAGTCCCTAGCTTTTATATCTGTCTCACACACACTGCAGGAATAATAACCCACTTTGAGACTGCTTTAACTCAATGATAGGGAATCTTGGGAATGTTAGTGTTTGGGAGACATTGAGATTTCTCTGTCAGTGATGGCTTTGAGGCCACAACAGACTACAATTCCCAGGATTCCCCAGCACTGAGCAGTCTCAGACTGGACCATTTCCTCAGTGTTGATGCACCTGGGGAGGAATTCTGGGCACTGCAGTTCAACTACGTTTGGAGGGTTATGGGACTCCCTGTCAGAGATAGCTCTGGGGCCACAATGTACTACAATTCCCAGCATTCCCAGCACTAACCCAGGACAGTTAAGTCACTCTCGAACTGGATTCTTTCCTCAGTGTGGATGCAGCTTTGATGAGGAACTCTGGGCATTTCAGTCCAGCTATGTTTTATTTCTGCAGTGTATTTTGGACCAGAGACAAGGTGACCAGGCATCCTCCTCCTTTTCCAGGACATGTCCTCTTCTGTCACATTTCAAAATGTCCTCCATTTGGATCATGGCTAAGAAGCATGGGTTTATAATTACATGGTTGTTTTTAGCTTTTATTTTTGGTCATGTCCTACATTTTTTGCTTGAGGGCCCTACATTTTGGGGAGAGGGCATTGGTCACCTTGCTCAGAGAGCTTTCCAGGCGGTTTAACTGCCATTTTGCTGTGGTGCTGGAACAAACCACCATTCCCAGAATTCCACAGCATTCAGGTGAGGCAGTTAAAGTGGTCTCAAACCAGATTATTTCTCCAGTGTAGATGCAGCCCATGCCTTTTGCCTCTCTTATGTCTGAGATTTAAAGCCCAGCCTTGGCACCACAACAAACTACAAATCCCAGGATTCCATAGGATGGAGTGATGAGAGTGAAAGCAGTGTGGCAGCAGCCTAAGTGTGCTTAATGCAGTTCTTAACATGGTGCACCTCTTGCCTACAGAGTCTCACAAGACTTTTTTGTTTAACAACTTGTACCCATTAACTCCATTTCATGTCTTCTTTATTTAGTGGGGAGGAATTCAGACAAAACATGTCAAAATGAAGAAAAACCAAAGTCCCTTGACCAAGTACACACTTCTGAGAAGTATACTTGGTGAGACACCTGAAACCGAGGGCAAATCCACTTTTTGTTTAACCATGTTCGATATGCATAACCATGTTAATCCATGTTCAGTGTTAAGCCCAAAGGGCTTGCTTGTGGAATAAGCCTCTGAAATATGCAAGAGGCAATGTTAAAATAAAGCCATGTTCTTCTTCTTCTTCTTCTTCTTATTATTATTATTAAAAATACTCTTTACAAATATATACACAAAAACAGAAAAACAACATTGATACATCTCAGTCATAATCTTGGTTACGTCTCTTCCCTCCCCTCCCCTGGCAAAATAAAAAAAAAGGGGGGGGGACCCGAAAAAAACTAGAGCCTCCGGTATCTTAACCTCTGCTTAAACAAATAGTAATTTCTTATACACGGATTTTTTATACACGGATTCAAGCATACACGGTTTGAAAATGTTCCCAA
>JACSCI010000515.1:0-31940 GCA_016801065.1 Sceloporus tristichus | reverse complement strand
GCCTCACAGACACCAGAGTTCCAGAGCATTGAGCCCTGGCAGTCAAAATTGGAAAAAATACACAGGGGCAACATAAATATTGAAAATGGCCACGCACCTCCTCCTCTTCCTCCTCCTCCTCCTCCTCATCATCCTCGCCTCGGTGCCAAAGGAAATGGCCCTCTCCCCTCTGCTGCCTTGCTGGGACCAAACAGAGGAGGAGCTCCTCTTCCTGACTCTGGCAACCTCCAACAAGCCTCAAAGATAATTCCCCAAACGTTTGGCCAAAACTCACCAAATCCCCCCGTATCTCACCAAATATTCAGTCAAAATCCCTGGAAAGTCCCTGTAATGTTAATATGGCAATAAAACGTAGCCCTAATTGAATAAAAATAATTGGAACTTATTTCAACTCTCAAAATTACCATTAAAACCAAGCACCAAAATTACACCAAAGGCTCTGAAAAGTACCCATTTTGGTGTGAAAGTCACCAGATTGGCAACAGACCGGGAGTCAAGGAGGAAACCGTGCAGGGACGCCCCCTAGTGGTGAAAAACCGGGAATGTCCCGCCGGCAGGAGGGTTATGGCAACCCTATTCGTGGTGAGGTTAAAAACAGCAACGCTACCTATAGTTTAAAATCTTTGGTGTGCCTCACACATATTTTGGTGGCAGTGGTGGGATAACAAAAGTCCCAAGCACCTGCCACAATAGAAAGGTTGACCCTCACAGGCCCAAACTCCTGAGGTGAGTTTTGGGTCCTAAGGCTGGGAGTATTTGCTTTACTCTGCCCAGAGACAATGCCCAGAGAGTGGAATCGCTGGACAGATGGGGAGGCCCAGTACCTCTATCACTGTCTGGAGAGGAATGTGGACCTGGACCTCATAATGGGGACCACATCCCACCCTAAGAGGGCAATCTACTCAAAGATTGCCAGAAAGATGAGGAGAAGGTGTCTGAGAGGTCACAGAAGCAGGTGGCCTGCAAAGTGAAGGTGATGAGGACGGCCTTCTATCTTGCCATGCGCGAGCATGGCAACAGCCGCGCATCATGACACAAACCTCCGGTTTTTTATGAGACATGGCATCTCTGGATGCTGGCTGGGGGTCCTATATTGGACCTCAATGCCACTGCGGGTGAGTCTTGCTTGTTGACATTTCCTGTACTGGGGTGTTATGATTGGTTGTCTTGAGGCACCAGAGCTCATTTCTGCACTTGTGTCTCCTGTTCCTCTTTCCTCCACGCAGAACACCTGCGGAGGCGACACAGGGCGGCCATGCGGAGTAAGTGCGAGTGTGAACTTCCAACTTTTAAACCGGTTTGGGAACTGGGATAAAAAGTAGTCTGATTGGCCCCTACATTTAAGGGTGAAGGGTGCAAGAAACAACAAGCAAAGTCTATACACTTTCTTTGACCATTGCAGTGTTGGAGTGTGTCGCCACCCTCAAACCATCAATCGCTCACCTGCAGCAAGGCCAGGAGCAGCACTGAACGTTTCTATACAACTCGGTGTGTGGCGCTCCCCACAACAATGATGTGGGTCTTCCTTTTTTTACTTTCAAAAATGTTTATTACACTGAGATATTCCCATGAAAGCATTTAAATTACCAAATATCGACTGAATATTAACTATTAATTTAACAGAATGTTATCACCCTTTTCTTCAAATGTTTTAAGACAACTCCATTCCATTTCTAAATGTTCTTTTGGTTTCCATCTTAGTAAGGCAGATACTACATCCATATTTCTAGCTTCATGTATCTTAATCAACCAATCTTCGATAGAAGGATTAATTGCAGATTTCCAAACTTGAGCAAATAAGATCCTTGCACATGAGACCATATATAAAATAATTCTATTGTATTTTACTGACTTTATGTTGTGTGTCATGTTTAGTAAAAATAAATTTGGTTCAAAGGGAATATTCATATCAAGAATGTTTTGGATGCTTCCATGAATCCTTTGCCAGAATCCTTTAGCTTTAATGCATGTCCACCAATATGAAAGAAGCTTCCCTCGGGTTCCCTGCATTTCCAGCACTTAGTATTGCCAGCTTTGTATATCTGGGGGATTTTTTGGGGGGTTAGATACCACCTGTATAACATTTTGATATAATTTTCTTTATAGTTTTGGCACAGAGTGAATTTATTTGGTCCTTTCCATGATTTTCCCCATTCCTCTATAGTTATAGTTTTATTTATATCACGTGCCCATCTTACCATACTGTGTTTAATCATTTCATCTTCTAGATCTCTTTCTTTTCATAGTTTATAACATTTGGATATGTGTTTACCTTTTTCGTCCATCATAATTTTATCTATTTCATTGTTATCCATCGTTAACCCAGGAGCTTTATTGTCTGCCTTAAAACGATTGTTTAATTGGTTGTATAAAACCTAATCCTTCATGTTTCCTCTTTCATTAACTTCTTCCATAGATTTCATATTGTATTTTCCTTCTGGTTTTGTTTATTAATTCTCCATATCTTAGCCATGGAGTATCTTTGTCCTTTGTTCGATTGGAATAGGCTTCTTTCAATGACACCCAAAATTGATGTCTCATTTTATACCATACTTTAAGCAATGATCTTCTTATAACATGATGGTTAAAAGTATTATTATCTTTTGGTTTTGTATACCACATATATGCATGTATACCAAGATTCAGGTTAGCTTTTTCTATATTCAATAAATGCTTGTTTTCTAATTTGAACCCTTCTTCTAACCATTTGAGACAAGCTGCATAATAATAATACAGCTTAAAGTTTGGTAAGTTACATCCCCCCCTTGAAGCAAAGATCATTTACTAAGGCAACCATAACAGTTTCGACTCTGTATCCCATCCTGAGGCCAGTTTGAAATGGGTCCAGATAATCTGTTTCATCCAAGACCGCTTGGAGATGAAGAGCAACTGCCCTCAAAATTATGTTGGTTAGAAATGGAAGACGAGAGACCGGTCTGTAATTGTTCATCTCCAAGGGATCTAGGGAGGGCTTTTCCATAAATGGCCATAACACTGCTTCTTTTAAGCATGATAGAAAATAGCCCTAACTAAGAGATGTATCTATGATATCTTTCAGGTGATATCAAAAGGGCAAGAGTTAGGAGGGCAAGTTCTCCTCTTCACACTTCCAAGGAGCTTGTCCACGTCCTCAGTAGTCAGATTCAAACTGATACAGTATGATCTTACTCATGGACACCTCACTTATAGCCTATGCAATAATGCTGACATCCAATTTGGCTCTTATCTGAGAGACATTATCTGTGAAATAGTCATTTAAAGCATCATAGTTAGCTGTGGAAGGCTCTAATAATGGGTTCCAGGAGGAAGGTGCCTGAAACAGGTCCCAAATCCTCCCCCCCGACTTCAGAAGTCCCTTTATGCTTCGCTTCCCTTGGCACTTTCATTCCTTTCAGATGCCCCAAAGACCCCTTCTCAGCATGCGCAGAGATCGTAAGGCCTTTGCTGCTGCTGCTGTTTATTCCATTGTCGGCCTTTGGAAGAAGGGAAGGACTACGGCCTTTTTTCCTTCCTTCCGGAATGGAGTCCAAGCTGCGGAGCTGGACTCAGGAGGGAAAGGCTGGGAAGGCTCTGGTTTGTACATATAGCTCTGTCTCTCTGAGTATATATGTGTGTTTGCCTCTGTTTTTATGGCTGGGAAAGGAGCTGAGGGCTGAGGAGAGAAGAAAGGGTACATATTGTGCAAATGTAGAATTTCTGTACACCAATGAGTCCAGTGTGTTGAAACAACAAAAACTTTATTTCAAACACACAATCAGAAATTCAGTGTTTAAGTCACAGCTGCCCTCCCCAAACCAAACATTTAAACCCCAAAACCTAAAACATCACACTCGTCCAAACCTGGCCCCCCTCCAATTCCCACAGTCTATGTCACACAGATAACAAGGCGCCCTTTGCATTCCCACAAACTAGCCCTTTCTGTTAATACCTGTCCCCAACTTTCTTCTGCCAATATCGAACAAATTCCAACTGCTATAATTCCCATAACTGTTCTAACCAGCTATAGCCAATCCCACCCCTCTGTTTAACTAACCTATTCCACCACCATGATCCCCACTCAAATTTATAAACGAAAGCAATAAGCTATAATAAAGGCAATTAAAACCTCAAAATAACAAAATATAATTGAAAAACATAAACAGGCATATGGACACACAAACCTAACACACGGAATCACAAGGGCTTTTTCTAATCACCACAAGATTTAAAATATACGCTTTGTTTTGGTTCTTGATAAATATAATCTTAGTTCATTTCTGGAATTTGTGTGGCTTCTCTCCTGTGTGGACTCTCTGATGTCTTTCTAGGCTTGACTTCAAAGAAAAACATTTCCCACAATGCTGGCATTTGTTTGGGTTCTCTCCTGTGTGGATTCTCTGATGTGCCAATAGGTATGACTTGGAAGAAAAACATTTCCCACAATGGTGGCATTTGTGAGTCCTCTCTCCTGTGTGGCCTCTCTGATGTGTCACTAGGTATGACTTCCTAGCAAAACATTTCCCACAATGCTGGCATTTGTATGGCTTCTCTCCTGTGTGGCCTCTCTGATGTCTCACTAGGTCTGACTTCAAAGAAAAACATTTCCCACAATGCTGGCATTTGTATGGCTTCTCTCCTGTGTGGACTCTCTGATGTTTCACTAGGTATGACTTTGATAAAAAACATTTCCCACAATGCTGGCATTTGTATGGCTTCTCTCCTGTGTGGACTCTCTGATGTGTCACTAGGTTTGACTTCATAGAAAAACCTTTCACACAGTGCTGGCATTTGTATGGCTTCTCTCCTGTGTGGACTCTCTGATGTGTCACTAGGTATGACTTCTGAGGAAAACATTTCTCACAATGCTGGCATTTGTATGGCTTCTCTCCTGTGTGGACTTTCTGATGTGTCACTAGGTATGACTTCTGAGGAAAACATTTCCCACAATGCTGGCATTTGTATGGCTTCTCTCCTGTGTGGACTCTCCGATGCATGACTAGGACTGACTTGTAAGCAAAATGTTTCCCACAATGCTGGCATTTATGCGACTTCTTTTTTGTGTGGACTCTCTCATGACTAACAAATTCTTCTGTAAAGGAGGACAATGACAGACAAGACTGAATCTCAGTGTTATGAGAGGAAAGTGTTACCCCAAGATCTAGCCCCACGTTCACCCCTCCCTATTTGAGATTAAATTAATAAAATTGGTGTGAGTGACCTGAGCATGATTCTGTTCTGGGTGCCCCCAAATCCATGTAATGACTGTATAGCTATCGAAGATACTAAAGGAGAGATTGAAGGGGAACTGCCATGAAGAAATCAGTAGAAGCAGATAGTCAGGCCATTGAAAAATATTCCATTAAATATATAAAAACTATTTTAATTGAAAAGTGGCATCATTTCCTGTGAGACTGCCATAGAGTGTTGAGTCAGAGCACATGGCATGATGTGTGTGTGTGAACACCTATATGTGTATATTTGTGTGTATGCGTGTATTTTGCTTTTCCCCTAAATAAAACACAAAAAATAAAACACAAAAACCTATTTGAAATGCCTCTGGAGTTCTGTGTGCGTCTGGGCCTGGTATAGTTGGGATGAATCCCGATGTCACTGTTGCCTCAATCTCTCCTTTGAGCTAAGTATGAAATTCCCCTAAAATCATAGCACTTGTGGGTGTCCTCCCCAGACGCCAGCATTTCGAGTGACAAAGGGCCTCTGGAATCAACCATGGAGCTAAGCAAACTCAGGTTGGAAAAGAGACATTAGAGAAAAAGGAATTTTTGTGTTACCCTTTCCTCTCTTCATAGACATTGCTCATAATTGCTAAATGGAACCCTTAATATGTATGAAAACAAGGGCCTGATTTCGAGTTCAGTTCTTAAGTTCAGGCTTCTTCACATAGGGATGTAAAGAATATTCTCCAAAATTCGAAAATTAGTAGAAATATGTCTAATTAGAAAATTTCGAAAGCATTATATAGCGAAGAAATTCTGATCACTTCTCGATCATGAGTAAGAATTTTGATTTTTAATAATTTCCAAATGAAGTGAAGAGATGAGACTTTCAGTTTACAATTTGATGGCCAGGATTTGGGTATTTTGCGTAAGAAAAGCTACCATTCATCCTGGGTTTTACCAGAGGCTATTTCCTTTGTTAGGATGATTCCCCCCCCCCATCTTTGCTCACTCACAGCTTTGCTTTGAAAAACAAAAGAGAACAAAAGGGGAGGCATTTTGTGTGTTAGTGGTGGATAAGACCTTCTGCCCTTCATGCCATGCTCTTTTTGGATACATCACACACTCTTATTCGTGGATATTTTGAACTCTTCTTGCCATATATATATATATATATATATATATATGTAATGCAAAATAAAAGTAGGTTTACCTTAGCATCACCTTGAGAGAGCTGGAGAGACGTTTGTCATGCCCTGCCTCTGAGGCTGAGAGAATGTGCACTCTCCTTGCCAATTATTATTATTACATGACCTTAGCATCACCATGGGAGAGGTGCAGAGAGAGAGTTGGTCATGCCCTGCCTCTGAGGCTGAGAGAATGTGACCCTCACAAAAGAGAAGAAGGGGCAGGGTGGGGTGCAATGGCAGGAACTCTGCCATGATGGATAAAACCCAGCATTCGAAGGGATTCCTTGGGGTCATCCAACCACCCCCCTCTTCTACCATGAAGGAATACCTAGGAGTTGGAGTTGAAGCCGAGAGCATGTCAATTGCCCAAGGTCAGCCACTGAATTTCTATGGTGAACTGGGAGGCTAGAGTCCTGATCCCATCTCAACCATGTAAATCCACAGGGTGACATTGGATAAATCACACTCTCTCATTCATGGATATTCTGCACTCTCCTTGCCTCATTTTCTAAGCCTCAAAGGCAGGGCATGACCAGCTCTCTCTCTCTCTCTGCACCTCTACCATGGTGATGCTAAGGTCATGCAATAATAATAATAATAATAATAATAATAATAATAATAATAGTAATTCGCAAGGAGAGTGCAGAATATCCATGAATGAGACAGTGTGACTTACCCACTGTCACCCTGTGGATTTACATGGCTGCTGGGATTAGAACTCTAGCCTCCCAATTCACCATAGAAATTCACTGGCTGACCTTGGGCAAGTCACTTGCTCTAAGCTTCAACTCCAACTCCTAGGTATTTTTTCATGGTAGGTTTTATTCATGGCAGAATTCCTGCCATCGCACCCCACTCCTCTCCTTCTTGAGGATTCCTGCTTGGCAGAAGAGCATTGCCACTTGGCACCCCACCCTCCCCTCCTCTTCTGTGAGGGTCACACTGTGTCAGCTTCAGGGGCATCCCATGGCAAAACTCCTCTTTATGCCAAGAAAACCCTTGATTTTCCCATCTTCCAGTGCCCTCCTGATGTTGAACAGGGGTCAGACTACACATCTTCTAGGATCCCATGTATTCCTATATATTACTTCATAGCAGAAGGGGGTTGGACTGCATGGTCCTTGAGGGTCCCCCCAACTCTAACATTTCTTGTTGGGGATTCAATCAAAGTTTATTTTTGAGACTGGTTTTTTTATCTCTGTGTGTGTATGTGTGTGTGTGTGTGTGCACGCGCGCCTTCAGGTTTTTTTAAGCATAGGAATGTTCTTTAAACATCTGCCAAACTTCCTTTTGACATGGTAATTGAGTTTGAAATGCAAAGTAATTAGAGTAATTATTCAACTTGTCTTTTATTGTCATTCGAGAAATCTGTGAAAAATATTTCACTAGCTGCTGAAAGGGAGAGAAGAAATCACCCTTTGAAAGGGGGATTTGTGGAATGAATATTTTTTAAAGAAATTCTCATCAAGTTCTCAATGAACGAGAAGAAAAACATGGGTTTATCAAATCACTATCTTCACACTTCCGGCAGGCTTACGCACCCAACCACTTGTAAACAACTTTTGCTATTGCTGTTTTGTGGCTATTTTACAGTTGTAATACTGCCCCAATCCATTGGGAGAGGGAGGAAAATACAAATAAAACTTCTTCTTCTTCTTCTTCTTCTTCTTCTTATTATTATTATTATTATCTGTCAGGTTGGTGGCTGCCTCCCAATTCCCAAGGCCCCTCTCCTGTCCCTTTCCAGAGGTCACTTCCTATTCACACAGAGCTAGGCAATCCTGGCTTGGCTCCTGCCTTCCCCTCCCGGCTCCCAGAGGCCTAGAATGATAGAATCAGAAGAGACCACAAGGGCCATCCAGTCCAACCCCATTCTGCCATGCAGGAATCAAAGCATCCCCGACAGATGGCCATCTAGCGTCTGTTTAAAGACCTCTAAGGAAGGAGACTCCACCAAAATCTCCGAAGGAGTTTGTTCCAGTGTCAAACAGCCCTTAGTGTTAGGAAGTTCCTCCTAAAGTTGAGGTGGAATCTCTTTTCCTACAGATTGCATCCATTGTTCCATGTTCTGGAGCAGCAGAAAACAAGCTAGCTCCCTCCTCAATATGATATTCCTACAAATATTTAAACAGGGCTATCACAACACCCCTTAACCTTCTCTTCTCCAGGCTAAACATCCCCAGCTCCCTAAGGCGTTCCTCATAGGGCATGGTTTCCAGATCCTGCACCATTTTAGTCGCCCTCCTTGGGACACGCTCCAATTTCTCTATGACCTTTTTTAATTGTGGTGCCCAGTATTCCAGGTGAGGCCTGACCAAAGTAGAATAGAGTGGCACTATTACTTCCCTTGATCTAGACACTATACTTCTATTGATGCAGCCTAAAATTACATTGGCCTTGTTAGCTGCCCCATCGCACTGTTGACTCATGTTCAACTTGTGGTTTACTTGTACTCCTAGATCCCTTTCATACCTAGTTCCATTCAGCCAGGTGTCCCCCATCCTATATCTGTGCATTTCTTCCCCCCCCCAGCCTGATCCCCTTCCCTTTCTCCCTCCGCTCTCCAACCTTCCCTCTTGCCCATCTGCACTGCTTCAGCATTTCACCCTCACCATCTCTTTCCTGCCTTTCTGTTTTTCACATTCCCTCCTTCTCTCTATCACAGACACACCCATTTATTTGATGCATAAAAGGGAAACTTTGAGGCTCATTTGTTTAGAAAGGCAAGAGAATCCATATACAGTGGTACCCCGGGATACGAAATGACCGCGTTACGAAATTTCCGGGATACGAAAAAATTAGATAGGAAAAAACTGTTCCGGGTTACGTTTTTTTTTTCGGCTTACGAAAAAATTTTTGGTGCTTTTCGGCGCTATTTCGCACGAAATCGCGGCTTCCAGCGCTAGCGGCTATGGCTTTTTCGGGTTGCGAAATCTTTCGGGTTACGAACGCGGCGGCGGAACGAATTAATTTCGTAACCCGAGGTACCACTGTACAAATAACTCATTGGGAAAGGCAGAGCAAGGGGGCTGGGACCTGGACTCCAATTTTGGTGAGGATCAAGCACCAGGGGGCAGCCTTAAAACAGCCTTAAGACATCTGTAAGACAGGAATGGCCTGCTTTTGGAGACTGGGGGGGGGGGTCACATTGGCCCCCATGGGATCTCAGGGGCAACTGCACATTGTATTGCCTTAAAATAGGAATAATATTTTGTCCCTTAGTATCCCATTGCATCCCTTTGGGGAAGTGGAGCAGAATCTCAAAAGGCTGGAAGAGGTACAAAAAGGTAGGAAACATACTCAGAGATGTGCTGAGTACCATTTGGGTGAGAAATGCATTACTGGTAATCTCCATGCTGTCTTCCCACAAAATCCTAGAATTGGTGTGATATCTGGGGGCGGAACTAGGTTTCAGAATTAAAAAGTCCTTTGCTTGCACCAAAAGGTTTATTGAGAAACTCGGGCAGAAGTGTCCATTAACACATCTAAGCAGTACTGTATCTGTAGTGTCAAAACCTTTCCCCTCCATCATTAACTACTTTCACACTCCTTCCCTTTCCTCCTCCTTCAGCCCCTAAACTGCCCGGCTGCCAAGGTGCCTCTTGCCTTCTTCTTCCACCTTTCACATACGCTTCTCAGCCTGGGGCATGTCTGCCACCCAAAGCTCACAAACCAGTCAGTTAAGAGCTCCACAACTGCTTCCTTTCCCCAAGCCGTTTTAGGCCCCACTATCCTTACCAACTACTTAAAACTACTAGCATTTAAACTACTAACAATCCCCCCCAAACCCCAATACCATTCTGGATGAACCACAGAAGCTGGTTCTGACAATTGGCAGTTTACAATGCAGTATTTAGAATCCTTATAAAGTGGAGAGCAATAGTGCCTCACTAAACCACAAATTCAAATATTCTACAGGATGTTGCTTTCACAATTAAAATATGCTTGAAAGGGATCTAGGACTCCCAGTAGACCACAAGTTGAACATGGGCCAACAGTGTGATGTGGCAGCTAGAAAGGCCAATGTGATTCTAGGCTGCATCAATATAAGTATAGTTTCTAGATCAAGGGAAGTAATAGTGCCACTCTATTCAGCTTTGGTCAGGCCTCACTTGGAATAATCCTGTGTCCAGTTCTGGCCTCATAATTCAAAAAGGATGTTGACAAGTTGGAACATCCCCAGAAGAGGGCAACAAAAATGGTGAAGGATCTGGAAACCATCAAGTCCTATGAGGAGCAGCTTAGAGAGCTGGGTATGTTTACCCTGGAGAAAATAAAATTAACAACAAATATGATATCCATGTTTAAATATTGGAAAGGGTCATATTGAGGATGGAGCAAGCTTGCTTTCTGCTGCTACAGAGAAAAAGAGACACCACAATGGATGCAAGCCAGAGAGAAAGAGGTTCCACCTAAACATTAGGAGGAACTTTGGGACAGTAAGAGCTCTTTGACAGTGGAATATATTCCCTTAGAGTTTGGTGGAGTCCTCTTCTTTGGAGGCCTTTAAACAGAGGCTGGATGGTGCTTGGAATGTGTATTTCTGCATGGCAGAAGTGGGTTGAACTGAATGGCCCTTGTGGTCTATTCCAACTCTATGATTCTATAATGCTAGTGGATTCCGGTTCCTTACCCACAGAGGCCACATTCTCGTAATTCTCCATCATTACAGAACTGTACATATGTCTCTGCTTCTTCGTCAAAAGTTTCCATTCGTCCTCGGTGAAATATATCGCCACATCCGCAAAGGTCACCTGCAACAGAAAATAGCCCTCATCCAGAGAGAGACTAAGCAAAAGGGGAGGAAAGCACATGGTGCATCCAAATATTATTTGATTAGTTTAGAATTCAGTCCAGGAAATAAACTTTAAATTCTGTCAGCAAGAAAAAAGGTACTGCCTTTGAAATCCAGTTTGTCTTGAATATTTTCAATATAATATGCAATATAATAAACAATATAATTTAGGCTGCTTTATTATTTGTCGACATGGAAAAGTTTTTGATAGCATTAGCTGGAATTTTATGTTTGAATTATTAAAACAAATGAATGTGGGAGAAGCTTTTGTTAATAATGGGAAAGAAATCTATAAAAATCAGACAGTCTGTTTAAAAATTAACGGAGAATTAACGAAAGAATTTGGTATACAGAGGACGACAAGGTAAGGATGCCCGCTGTCATCGTTATTATTTATAACTGTATTAGAATTCTTAATGAATAAAATTAGAAATAACCCATGGATTAAGGGAATAAAAATAAAGAAAGAGGAAGTGAAAGTTAGAGCCTACGCAGACAATTTAGTTGTAATATTGGAGGATCCGCTAAATAATATAGAAGATGTTATGGGTGATTTAAAATGGTTTGGTAAACTTACAGGATTTAAGATTAAGAAAGGAAAATCAGTGATAAATTCGAAAAATATGAGCAAACAGGAAGGAGTACTGAAACAAAAAACAGGCTGTGATGTGGCTAATAAAGTTAAATATCTAGGAGTCTGGCTGTCCAATAATAACATGAACTTATTTGACAACAACTATAAGACAAGGTGGGAAAAGGTTAGTGAAGAAATGTGCAGATGGTCAAAGTTAAACTTACCGATCCTCGGCATAATAGCTGCCATAAAAATAGTAATTTTACCCAAGAAGTTATTTCTTTTTATTAATTTACCAATTAGCATATCAGCAAAGATTATGGAGCAATGGAACAAGGAATTTTAAAAAATTATTTGGAAAGGGGGAAAAGCCAGAATTAGATGGACACTTTAAAAGAAACAAAAGAGAGAGGAGGATGTGCCATCCCAGATATAAAGCTATATAGATGGGCATGTAATATGTTCTGGTTAGAGGATTGGATTAGACTAAATAATACACAAACATTAAATTTGGAAGGTCCAGATCTGAGATTCGGGTGGCACGCATACCTATGGTATAATAAAATTACTGTTAACAGAGACTTTAATAATAACCCGATTCGCAGAGCCTTGTTGGAGACTTGGAGGAAAATAAAAGCCATTTTCTATTTCAAAATACCTGTTTGGGTGTCAATGCAAGAGGCGTTTGCTAATAGATGGGACTCTGGGAAATATTGGCACAGATATATAGATTTAATAAAAGGAAAAGGAAAACAAGAAATGACTATGAAATCCAGAGAAGAATTGATCGGTGAAAAAAATGAAATAAATTGGTATAGTTACTACCAAATAAAAAGGATGTTCAATTAGGATATTAGGACAGTGTGAATTGAGATAAAATTAATGGAATTAGATGAACTGACAATGAAAACGGAAGAAAAGAAAATAGGTAAATATTATAAACTATTTAGAGAGAGAGAATTGGAAAACGAACCAGTAAAACAATATATGCTCGATTGGGCAAAGGACGTGGGACATGAAATTCCATTGGAGGCATGGGAAAAAGCCTGGAAAAGGACAAATGCTTTTACCAGATCCCAAGCCTTAAAAGAAAATTTCCTAAAAATTAGTAATAGGTGGTATTATACTCCGGTTAGAATAAAAAATCTCTTCAAAGGAGAAACGGATAAATGTTGGAATTGCCATAAAGAAAAGGTTACGATGATCCACATGTGGTGGAAGTGTGAAAAAGTGAGAAAGCTTTGGGATGAAATACACAAAATAATTCAACAAATATATGGTATCAAATTTAAGATGAAAAAAAAAACCAGAATTGTACCTGTGAAATATGACATACTTCTTGAAAAGTGAGGATGAGAAAAAACTTTGGCGGATAATGTTATACTTGATTACATTGGCAAGGACGATGATAGCCCAAAAGTGGAAATCAGAAGAAGATTTACGGATAGATGACTGTTTATTAAAAATCAGTGAGATCAAAGAGATAGATAAACTCTCCTATATGTTAGGGGATAAGAAAGGAGATAATATAGAAAAGGATTGGAAGTAAATTACGAAATATTGGGAAAAGTGATGGGGTATCAATAAAGACCAGGTTTAACATTAATAAGGAATATAGTAGGAAAAGGAGAAGAGCATTATAAATAGGAACCAGGGGAAAGAATATATTCAAGGAAATCAAAGTTAGAGAGGACTCTTCTTTGTTAAATATAATTTGGAGATATACATGGGGACATACATTCCCTCATTTGTTCCCCTCTTCCTGAGAAAAAAACCTGTTATAAGTTAATAAGGAGTAACATGAGAGAGGATATGGAAAATATTTGTTGATTAATAGACGGAATGTATGTAATATTAGCAAGAAGCAGAAAGACTACGGAAAATATCACACAAAAGACAGCAGATTGGGAAGTGAAGAAGAAAAAGAAGAAAAGAAGATAAGAGAGTATTGTATGTTGGAAATTGTGACTGTAATTGAACTTGTTTTTAGAACTGTTTGGGAAATACGTGTTAGAAATGAAAATGAAATAATTAATAAAGATAAATAACAAAAAATTAAACAATATAATTTAGGCCATGGCTGGGATACTGATGATGGATTATGATACTGACTATCCCAACACATATTGTACATTTAGCCACAAAAGAATTATGGTGCATTTAGCCATTTCTTGCCAAATTTTAGAACCAAATGCCATTATTAAAAAACATTTCTGGGAAGCACTCTGGGCTTGAGGGCCACGGAGTCCACCCCCAATTTAGATCCAGAGATGTTCTCCCATATCCCCCAACTTTTCACAGATTGGAAAAGCAAGACACATGTGGACAAGCAACACCAAAAGGTGGTCAAGATGGACAAAGTTGTTTATGAGGAAGATCACACAAGATAGGAAGGACTCAGCAGTTTGCTTTTGCTTCAGCCTCCTGGAAAGGACCATATCCTGTCTCCTTCTTTCTTCTCCTCTCCCCACTTTTGAGTTGATGGGCTGCAAACTCAATTGCACTCAGGAACTGAAGTGAGCTGAGAGGGGAAAAGTGGGAGGATGAGAGAGCAACCGGGACATTTTTAAAAGCCCCTGAAAAAATGGGGTGACAGAGGATTAACCAGGACTGTCTCTGGTAAATTGGGAGAGTATGTTCTCCGTTTGCTTTCATGAACTGGCCCAGCAGTGACACAGATGAAACTAATAGTCAAGAACCTCGACTCACCAAAGAGTTCTTGTATCTCTGCATCCTCTTGTTGGAGCCCAACTCCCTCCGCTTGGCCTGTGTGTCGGCCATCAGGTGGGCAGGGGTCCTGGTGGTCTTGCACTTGGGTCACTTCCAGCAAAAGGTGCCCTAAAGCTGTGTCCAAGGGGCCGAGATTAAGTTCCTGAGAAAAGAGACCAGAGATTCAAAAAAGGACACAAAATGGATCTCCTATAAAGAAATAATGCAAGTAGATAGAACTGGTTATAGAATAAAGACACGAGAAGATCCTAATGATCAGGGTTATGATCTTTCATGGTTCTTTGACAGACAATTAAGAAAGCTCTTCCTAATGGATAAAAACAATACAGTATTGGCAAATCAGACTCTGATACAGAACAGGAAATAATGTTGAATAAAGATGCCTTATTAGCAAGACTCTATCATTGTATTCTTAAAAAAATCTATACAGAAGAGGAACTTATTAAAGAAAATATGATCAGATGACCTCAAAACTTTGGTTTTGCAATTGAATTAGACCATTGGGAATACACTTGGAAAAACAGATTGAACTATACTTTTTTGGGGGACAAGAATCCTCTTAGAAGCCAAAGCCAAATGTTTGTGAAAAATCAGAATAAGGCTTGTATTAAAACTATCCTCCCATTTCTGATCCCTTTTAAAACCCATGTTCCCCAGAAGGAGCACAACTGTATAAGACAAACAAAAGACACACAAAGAGACACACTTCCTTCCTTTTGGCCCAAGGAGCCTGGCCTCCTTCTGACTCTGGAGCCTCAGGAGAGAAAGAGAAGCCTCTGTTCAACTGAGGCCTCAGATAAGTTTCCAGAACATTATTCCCCACAAGCAGCACAAAATGGCCGCCAGAACACAAAATGGCTGCCTCTGTCTCAGCACTTGGCAGTTTGAGGCCTTCAGGGAACCCAAAATGGAGGATGGAAGGGCCCCAAAGTCAGAAGGGTCCTCAAACAGGATTTCCAAATGTTAACAACACCTAAAATGCCAAACCAAAACAGCATTCCCAGAGTTCCATAGCACTGAGCCATGGCCATTACAGTGGTTCAGAGCAAGAATGCCCAGTGATGGTGGCATTAATGATGATTAAGGTCTGGTGGCAGCTCTATACCTCCCCCTCCAGGCCTGATAGCATCATCATCATCATCATCATCATCATCATCATCATCATCATCATCATCATCATCATCATCATCATCACCACCACCTTTGCTACAGCATGAGAGCCCCCATTAAAAGTACTGAAATCCCCTTTGGGGAGTCCCACTCTCCCATCTTCAGAGAGAGTGGGCCTTGCCTAGAAGGACTGCTGGGCCTCCTTCCTCCCCTCCTTAATGGCATTGGCCAAAGAAAAGCAGCAGCAGCAGTAGAATCAAGCCAGGCCCAGCCAGACCTCAGTGCAGCAGTGAAGCCTAATGGTTCCAGGCCTTGTCTCTCTGCTGTCGTTTCACTCCTTCCTCTAAAACTCTGCTCCTCTCTCACTCTTCTGTGCACAGAGCTAAATACAGAAACAGAAGCTCCTCCTCTTCTTCAGGCTGGCCAATGGGGGCAGAGCAGCTGGAACACCCCGCCCCCTGCCCTAGACTCACATTTTGTCTCCTGGCGGCCATTTTGTGCTGCTTGTGACTGTGGGGAACAATGTTCCGGAACCTTCTGTGAGGCCTCAGTTGAACACAGGCTTCTCTTTCTCTCCTGAGGCTCCAGAGAGAGAAGGAGGCCAGGCTCCTTGGGCCAAAATGAAGGAAGTGTGTCTCATTGTGTGGCTTTTGTGTCTCTTTCCAGAGAAGGTTTTCTTATACAGACATGAGGAGCATAGTTTTAATACAAGCCTTATTCTTCTTCTTCACAAACATTGGGCTTTGGCTTCTAAGAGGAGGATTGTCCCCCCAAAAAGTCAAAAGTAGCTCCTTTGGGAGGTTTTAAAAGTCTCCCCAGTTTTCTTATTAAGAGATTTTTATGCATGAAGGAAGTTGCCAAACCAGACCATCTCATATTACCAAGAATGAAACAAACAAATATAGAAACAAACAAACAACAACAAAAATAACGATTAAACAGAAAGACAAAGTGCTTAGTTTTTGAAAGTAAAACCATTATTAAGAGGGTAAAACCAGACTTGGGTGCTTGTACCCTTTTACAACCAGCTCAGGCACTGCAGAAATATTCCAGTTCGAAACTGTGTTAACTCTTCTGGCTCCTTCCTGTGGAATCCTGGGATTTGTAGTTTGTTGGGCACCAGAGATCCAGAGCCACCCAAGATAAGCCTCTCCAGGGCTCTCTTGGCCCTCCTTTGCTTGCGAATACTGACTCTCTCAGGGAGTCTCTATATTAGAGCATCAGGAAAACCTTTAGGTATTGTTTAAGGTTGTGAAATCCTGTTTGGGGTCACTTCTGACTTTAGAGACCTTACATCCTCCATTATGGGTTTCCTGAAGGCTTCAAAATGCCAACTGTGAAGCACTAAGGTTGAGGCGGCCATTTTGTGTTCTGGCAGCCATTTTGTGGTCCAGCGACCATTTTGAGACTGGCCCATTGTGACCTCAGTCTGATGCTCCTTACCTGAAGCATTGATAGTGTCCTATTGTGATCTCAGGCTGATGCTCCTTGCCTGAAGGACTGAGACTGGTCCATTGTGAATTTAGGCTCATGCATCTTACCTGAATAACTGAGACTGGCCTATTGTGATCTCAGGCTGATGCTCCTTGCCTGAAGCATTGATAGTGTCCCATTGTGATCTCAGGCTCCTTGCCTGAAGGACTGCTCCTTGCCTGAAGACTGAGATTGGCCCATTGTGACTTCAGGCTCATGCATCTTACCTGAATAACTGAGACTGGCCTATTGTGATCTCAGGCTGATCCTCCTTTCCTGAAGGATTTAGATGGGACTATGGTCACTTCAGACTGGTGCTCCATACCTGAAGGAATGAGACCGGCCCATTACCTCAAGCTGATGCTCGTTGCCTGAGAGATTGAGACTGGCTCATTGTGATTTCAGTCTGATGCTCCAAACTTGAAGTATTAAGATGGGACTATTGCGACCTCAGGCAGATGCTTCTTGCCTGGTCTACTTAGAGAGTCCAAGTAGACCACAAGGTGAACTTGAGTCAAAAGTGCAATGTCGCAGCTAACAAGGCCAATGTGATTTTAGGCTACACCAACAGAGGTATAGTGACTAGATCAAGGGAAGTAATAGTGTCACTCTATTCTGCTTTGGTTAGGCCCCACCTGGAATATTGTGTCCAGTTTTGTGCACCACAATTCAAAAAGGATGTGGAGAAAGTGTGTCCAAAGGAGGGCAACTAAAATGGTGAAGAGCCTGGAAACCATGCCCTATGAGGACTGACTTAGGGAGCTGGATATGTTTAGCCTGGAGAAGAGAAGGTTAAGAGGCGTTATGATAGGCCTGTTTAAATATTTGAAGGGATGTCAAATTGAAGAGGGAGAAAGCTTGTTTTCTATTGCTCCAGTGAGTAGGACCCAGAACAATGGATGCAAGCTACAGGAAAAGAGATTTCACCTCAACATTAGGAGGAACTTCCTGACAGTAAGGGCTGTTCGATTGTGGAACAGACTCCTTCCTCAGAGTGTATTGGAGTCTCCTTCCTTAAACAGAGGCTGGATGGCCATCTGTCGTGTATGCTTTGAATGAGAGTTCCTGCATGGCAGGGGTGTGAACTGGATGGCCCTAGTGGTCCTTCCAACTCTATGATTCTGAGATCACAATGGGACAGTCTCAGTGCTTCAGGTAAGGAGCACCAGCTGAAGTCACAAAAGTACTGTCTGAATACTTCTGGCTTGGTGCATCAACCTTGAAGTCAAAATGGGCAGACTGAATTCATGCGCGAAGGAGCATCAGCCTTAGGTCACAATGGGCCATTATCTATCCTTCAGGGAAGGTGCTTCAGGCTGAAGTCACAATGGGCCAGTCTCATTCCTTCAGGTAAGTAGCACCAGCCTTAACTCATAATAGTCCCGTCTTAATCTTTAAGGCAAGGAACTCGAGGTTGAGATCACAAGGGGCCAGTCTCAATCCTCCATTCATTCAGGTGTCCCCCATCCTATATCTTTGCTTTTCATTTCTCCATCCTAAGTGCAGTAACTTACATTTCTCCATGTTGAATTTCATTTTGTTAACTTTGGCCCAGTTTTCTAGGCCTCGGCCACCTTAGAGGCCAGGAAGGAGGAGGAGGCCGCTCGTGATCACCGTGATTGTGCGCGCCCCGCTGGCTCCTTTCTGGCCTCTGAGGGGGCCTCGGTCCCCTCAGAGGCTGGGAAGGAGGAGGACGGCGCCTGCGCGGGCAGCCCCACCAGCTCCTTCCTGGCCTCTGAGGGAGTCTCGGCCTCCACAGAGGCCAGGAAGGAGGGGGGTTCCTCCATGTAAAAAAAAAAAAGTGTCCTACATTTGAAAATGTTGTCCTACATTTGTCCCAGTTTGGACGTCTTGACTTATGGCAACCCTATCCTACCCTCATGCATTGTTGAGTCTGCCCATTTTGATTTCAGGGTGATGCACCTTGCCTGAAGTATTCAGATGGCGCTATTGTGACTTCAGGTTGCTGCTCCTTACCTTAAGCATTGAGACTGTCCCATTGTAATCTCAGAATCAGAGAATTAGAGAATCATAGAGTTGGAAGAGACCACTGGGGCCATCCAGTCCCCCCTGCCATGGAGGAACTCTCAATCAAAGCATAGTGGGAGATGGCCATTCAGCCCCTATGTAAAAACCTCCAAGGAAGGAGACTCCAATACACTCTGAGGAAGGAGTGTGTCCCAATGTCCCTCCTAATGTTGAGCTGGAATCTCTTTTCCTGGAGCTTGCATCCATTCCTCCGGTTCTTGTTCTCTGGAGCAGCAGAAACAAGCTTGCTCCCTGCACAATATGGCATCCCTTCAAATATTTAAACAGTGCTGTCATATCACCTCTTAACCTTCACTTCTCCAGGCTAAACATCCACAGTTCCCTAAGTCGTTCCTCATAGGATATGGTTTCCAGACCATTCGCTATTTTAGTCGCCCTCCTTTTGACACACTCCCGTTTCTCAACATCCTTTTTGAATTGTGGGGCCCAGAACTGGACACAATATTCCAGATGAGGCCTGACCAGAGTAGAATAGAGTTGGGACTATTACTTCCCTTCATCTAGACACTATACTTCTATTGATGCAGGCTAAAATTGCATTTGCCTTGTTAGCTGCTGCATCACACTGTTGACTCATGTTCAACTTGTGGTCTACTTAGACTCCTAGATCCCTTTTACACACAGTTTCATTCAGCCATGTGCCCCCCATCCTATATCTGTGCATTTCATTTTTCCACCCTTAATGTAGTACGTTACATTTCTCCATGTCGAATTTCATTGTGTTTGCTTTGGCCCAGCTTTCTAGTGTATTCAGGCCCTTTTGAATTTTGATCCTGTCCTCTGGGGTATTAGCTACTAATCCTAATTTGGTGTCATCTGCAAATTTGATAAGTATGCCCCCATTTCTATCATCCAAGTCATTGATAAAGATGTTGAATAGCACTGGGCCCAGGACAGAGCCCCACTGGACACCCCACTGGTCACTTCTCTCCAGGATGAAAAGGAGCCATTGTTGAATATCCTTTGGGTTCGGCCAGTCAACCAATTACAAATCCATGTAACAGTTTCCTTGTCCAGCTTGTTTCATGTTTTTGTTTTATATACTGTTTATTTGGTTAACTGCTATTAAGAGACATAGTTATGAGATCCTATGATATGGGGTGCACTATAAACCTTTTAATAAATGAGCATGTATTGCAAGCCTATATATTCATATTATCAGCCATAACTCCAGAGAATGTTAGCCTTTTGGATGCCAGAAGGTTCCTCTGATTCTTCAGAGCAAGAAGCAACACTTCAGCTGCCTTCTAGAAGATAAAGCAGAAAGTCTTCCAAAAGAACTGAAGCCTTGGGCAAGTCTCACTCTCTCAGCCTCAGAGGATGGCCATGGAAACCCACTCTGAAGGAACCTGCCAAGAAAACCCCTTCAGAGACTCCCATAAGGTCACCATAAGACCTGGAAACAACCGGAAGGCAGACCCCAAGAACAACATTGGGAAATAGGTGCAAGTCTTGCCTTGGGAAAGTGTAATGACTGGGCTCCAGTCAATGGAGGTCTTCTTCAGGCAGAAAAGGGAGGTTTATGCAAATGCAGAATGAGATCACTGCTACGGAAGGCTCTCTTGACCAATCAGAGAGCAAGATGAAGGTTCTTCTGGAAGCTTCCGTGAAAAGGAGATATAAGGCCTGAGAGACCAAGAGACAGTTGGGGGAATTGTGTCGGTTGGAGATCGAGAGAGAGAGTTAAAGAACGGATCTTGGAAGTTGGTCTCAGAATTGGATGTTTGGGTCTATTTATTATTTTAATAGCTTTTATGAATTGAATATGATATACTTTCAAATATTGTACCTGCAAGATTCTTACTATCTTGTATGACTTATATTTTACTTATATTTGGTTATCTATAATAAATACCTCCTTAGAGTATCTACTACTCAGGCAGACCCAGCCATTTTGTGTTCTAGCGGCCATTTTGTGCTGCTTGTGGGGAATAATGTTCTGGAACCTTCTCTGAGTCTCAGTTGAACGGAGGCTCCTTTTTCTCTCCTAAGGCTCCAGAGTCAGAAGGAGGCCAGGCTCCTTGGGCCAAAAGGAAGGAAGTGTGTCTCTTTGTGTGTCTTTTGTGTGTCTTTTCTGAGAGGGCTTTCTTATTACACAGCTCTGCTCCTTCTGGGGAACATGGGTTTTAAAAGGGTTCTGAAATGGGAAGGATAGTTTCAATACAAGCCTTATTCTTATTCTTCACAAACACCAGGCTTTGGCTTCTAAGAGGAGGCTTGTCTCCCAACCAAGGCCAAAAGGAGCTCCTTTGGGAGGTTTTAAAAGTCTCCCCAATTTCCTTATTAATAGATTTTCAGGAAATAAGGAAAGAGACAGACCAGAATAACTCATATTACCAAGAATGAAACAAACAAACATACAAACAAACAACAACAAGAAGAATAAGGATTAGACAGAAAAGCAAACTGCATATATTTTAAAACAGCAAAACCATTTTAACAGGATAAAATTCGACTTGGATGCTTTTACAACTGACTTAGGCTGTATCTGCACTACATAAATAATCCAGTTCAAAACCGCTTTAACTCTCCTGTTTCCATCCTATGGAATCCTAGGATTTGTAATTTGTTGTGGCATGAGAGCTCTCTGGCAGAGAAGGCTAAGTGTCCAAAGGTAAAATCCCAGGATTCCATAGCACTGAGGGTTAAAGCGGTGTCAAAGTGCCTTATTTCTATAGTGCAGATGCAGCCTTCTTGGGAAAGGGGCTGATACTGGGGAAAAGAGGAGGAATGCAGAAGGAAAGGAGGATGGACGGACGGAGGGCCACCTGCAGCTGGACTGCCCTCAGTGAGCGGTCAAGACCTGAGTTGGGTTGTGGACGATGGGCACTCTTAATATTAATATCAATATCTTTCACTATTGATTGTAATTGAGGAGGGGATCAGGGTCCTCATTTCAATAGCATTAGGAAAATGTTTAGGTGTTGTTAAGTTTGGAAATCCTGTTTGGGGTCCCTTCCAACTTTGGGGCCCTTTCATCCTCCATTTTGGGTTCCCTGAAGGGCTCAAACTGCCATCTGCCAAGCAGTGAGGCAGAGGGAGCCATTTTGTGTCCTGGCAGCCATTTTGTGTCCCTGTGGCTTTTTTTGCTTCTGTCAGCCATTTTGTGTTCTGCTGGACATTTTGTGCTGCTTGTGACTGTGGGGAATAATGTTCTGGCACATTCTCTGAAGCCTCAGTTGAACATGTCAGGAAATGACATGGATGTGGCCACTAGGTGGAGCTGTTGTGCAAGTTATATATATACAGCTCTAGTGGCAGTTATATGTGTCAGCATTCGAAGAGTGCATCATTGGAATGTTGATGCAACTGTCAACTGCCCTTCCTAACTGTCACTGAGAGACAGAGTGAGACAGTTGGTGTGTGAGAGCAACTGCCTCTCTGTGGATGGTGTTACTGTGGCTGCGTCACAAGTTGTGTTATTATTGTTGGTTGGTGTAAATAGTGTGTATTAGAGACGGTTGTCCAATACACTGTGTATATATATTTTGTAAATATTGCAAACAAAGATTAAAGTCCTTGTGAAGAGTGAAGGCTTGTTCTGTAGTTATTTCTCAAGCCTGGAGCTCAAGGCCGTTTGCAGTGGTGAAGGAATATTTCCTTCTTGACCAGAATACCTTTGCAGACATCTCCACAGATTCCTTCTCCCTGGCTTCCTGTCGACGTGGTTCAACTCTGCAGGTGGTTGTGGTGGACACAGCACGTCTTTCCACACGCCCCAACAGAACAGAGGTTCCTCTTTCTCTCTCTGAGGCTCCAGAGCGAGAAGGAGGCCAGGTTTCTTGAGCCAAAAAGAGGGCTGGGTTCCCTTTGTGGCTCTGAGCCTCCATTTTGGGGGGAGGGAACGAAGGAAGGAAGGACGGAAAGGAGGGGCCTGTGGGGGTCTGAGGAAGGGAGGCAGGGACTCTGGGCTTTGGGGGCTGGGAGAGAGAGGTGGGAAAGAGACCCTCCCTTTGGGCCCTAGCTGGGGAGGGTCTCACCGGTCCTTGCCTCCCCCTTTGGGAAAGGAGACCCCTCAGCCCCCTGGACTCACTCCTGCCACTCATTCCTAGAATGGCTGGGACTCAGAGGAGTTTCCTAGGCATTGTCACCTTCTGCCCTCCATGGCCATTGGCACTGACCTTTTCCCATTGCCTTCCCTCCCTAAGCCCTGTGGACCTCCTCCTCCTTCGCACTCAGAGCAACCTTTCTCTACGGCTGAGGAGGCGGCCTCTGACCCAGGGAAGCTCCGGCCATAAAGGACTGAAGGAGAGGCCTTTGTGGAGCTGCAGGAATCAGGGTCTTTTTACTGAAGGTAGGCTTTTATTCCTGGAGCTGAAAGAGGACCTTTGTTTAAATGTTTCAGTCCAGGATTGTGTGGAAGGGTTGCAGCTGAGAGAGTGAGCCCATGCTTTGCAGGAATAAAGCCCCAAATTCAGTCTCTGGCAGCATTGTCTTCCCAGAAGGTGGAAGTGAGATTTCCAGACCCCAGACACACAGTGCGCCAGTGAGTCCTTTTTATGGGAACTGTGTGTGTCTGAGTTGTTTACTAGAACTTTGTGAGATATTGATTTCACTGGGTTTATAAAATAAATTTACATATGTCTTCACTTCCAAAAAATGAGCTTAATCCAGGATGCAATGTTCACTCATAAACCTATACATTTATAGATTTTTGTTGTATAAGTGCAACACATTCAGCAGTGTGCATCTTTTTAAAAAATATACAAGGAAAAGTAAAGAAATTGTGATTTTGACAATAGATCCATTCAGAAACAATGCACACAAATGTACATGCCTCAGTTTCTGTGTGGTTTTAGCAAGCAGAGGGAGGAGGTACATACTTCATGCTCCTGCTATGACTGACACACACAAACACACAAATTTTGTAATTGTCAATTTGTAAACTGCTTTGATCTTTTTGGAAATGTGTTATATACATAAATTTATTATTATTATATTATATTATAAACACAGCAGTTAAGCTCAGAGATTTGTCTCATTTTTAAAATGAAATGAATATTTTCACCAGTGTCTAAATGGGGAAGGGGGCGTGATGAGGGGAGGCCGTGGATCAGATCATTGAAGAAATACAGGTCTTATCCAGCCTAGGGGCCAGAGTTTCTAGACCTGGAATATAAATAATAGTATCAAAGAATCATAGAGTTGGAAGATACCCTAAGGGCCATCGAGTCCAACCCCATTCTGCCATGCAGGAACTCTCAATCAAAGCATCCCTGACAGATGGCCACCCAGCCTCTGCTTAAAGACCTCAAAGGAAGGAGACTCCACTGCATTTCAAGGAAGAAGTGTGTTCCACTGCCGAACAGCCCTTACTGTCAGGAAGTTCCTCCTAATGTTGAGGTGGAATTTCTTTCCTGTAGCTTGCATCCATTGCTCTTGGTCCTGTTCTCTGGAGCAGCAGAAAACAAGCTTGCTCCCTCCTCAATATGACATCCCTTCAAAAATTTAAACAGAGCTATCATATCACCTGTTAACTTTCTCTTCTCCAGGCTAAACTTCCCCAGCTCCCTAAGTCATTCCTCATAGGGCATGGTTTCCAAATCCTGCACCATTTTAGTTGCCCTCCTTTTCGACACACTCCAGTCTCTTAACATCCTTTTTGAATTGTGATGCCCAGAACTGGACAAAATGTTCCAGGTGGGCTCTGACCAAAGCAGAATAGAGTGGCACTATTACTTCCCTTGATCTAGACATTATACTTCTATTGATGCAGCCCAAAATCGCTTCTTTGCAGGAATGACATGGGGAACCTTACTGAAATCAAGATACAGTATACTATATCCATAGCATTCCCTTCATCTACCGAGATTAGATTTGTTAGGCATGATTTCTTTCTCTGAAACTAATATTGACTTTTTGTGATTATGGCATTGCTTTCTAGATGGTCACAGACTCTCTGTTTAATGATCTGCTCTTTAATTTATCCATAAAGAAGGTGGTACTCCTCCTCCTCCTCCTCTTCCTCTGCATGAAAGAGAAATCAAATTCTCATCAATGATGATGACGCAGCATGGAAAAATTAACATTCCTGCCTTTAAAGTCTTTTTTTTAAATTAATTTTTATTGAAACTAAAGTACATACAATGAATTTTATACAATGCATAATTATGTATATATATATTCTACTTCTATTGCAACTTATCGGAATTTAAAATCTGAGGAGGCCTGAATTCTGTTGGTAAACCTAGTATAGATCAAGTCAACCCATAATTGACTGGTGAGTCAATCTATAGGTAAATCCAAGAGACTGAGTGATTCTACTCTGATCAGGACTAAGTATAGGATTGGACACAGGCTAAGATTTAGTCCTACTTGTGGCTAGAACAGGACATTCCCAAGCCAAGATGGCCAGGCAACAGTGTGGAAAATAGGCACTCTCCACATGGGCAGAGACACTCTCAGAACTGTGACTTCTCTGCATGCAGAAGGCTGCCATGGGAATTGGCTGTTCCCTTCCCATCAGCTCAATCCTCTGGTGCCCCCCCCCCCGATCCTGGGAGGAGGGCTGGATCCCATGGAAGGGGGGCAACCAGAGAAGAGAGAGCTCCTTTCCTGCCCTGCTTGACCGGGGAACTCCCTGGGGGATGGAGGGCAACTGCTTTGGCCAATGGGAGAATGGGAGGCCACTAGGCCAGAAAGCCTGACCCAGCAGAACCCTCTATGCTCCAGTGTTGCTCTGTGGAATCGGGCTAGGAAGCAAATGCCCACCTCTGCATTGGCCCAACGGAGGCATATGTCATCTGCGTGTGTCACCAGCAGGATGCTGTTCTCTGTGTCTTTGAGTGCTGCAGGGTTTCTTGCCAAGCCAGTCCTAACCCTGGGCCCTTTTCTCAGGACCTACATCTCGGCCTCCTTGTACACGGCTTTGGGGCCTCTCTTTCTGGAAGTGACCCAAGTGCAAGACCACCAGGACCCCTGCCCACCTGATGGCCAACACAGAGGCCAACCGGAGGGAGTTGGGCTCCAAGAGAAGGAGGCTGCCGAGGTACAACAACTCTTTGGTGAGTCACTATTCTATTAGTTTCATCTGGGTCACTGCTGGGCCAATTTATGAAAGGAATGAAATACAATACTGTCTGAGTTTGGCAGAGACAGTCCTGGTTAATCCTCTTGTCATTCCAATATTTCGAGGGCTGTTAAAATGTCCTGGTTTCTCTCTTCTCCTCCCACTTTCCCAATTCTTCAGCTCATCTCAATTTCTGCATAATGATGGCCAAGGAGTTTGCAGCCCATCAACTCAAAAGTGGGGGTTGGAGAAGAAAGAAGGGGGCAGGGACTTGCCCTTGCTAGGAGTCTGAGGCAAAATCAAACTGTTGTGCCCTTTCCCACTTGTGTGATCTTCTTCATAAACAACTTTGACCATCTTCACCACTTTCTGCTCTTGCTTTTTAAAAATGACATTCGCCTCTGAAATTTGGCAACAAATGTCTAAATGCACTATAATCTTTGGAGGCTAAATGTACTATATGTGTCGGGATAGTCAGTATTCTAATCTATCATTAATATCCCAGCCATGGCCTAAATTATATTGTATATTACATTGAAAGAATTTGAGACAAACTGGATTTCAAAGGCAGTAGCTTTTTTCTTGCTAACAGAATTTAAAGGTTATTTCCTGCACTAAATTCTGAGGTGATCAAATTATTTTTGGGATGCATCATGTGCTTCTCCCTCCCCTTTTACTAGTCACTCTCTGGATGAGGGCTATTTTCTATTGCAGGTGACCTTTGCAGATGTGGCAGTATATTTCACTGAGGAGGAATGGAAACTGCTGACGAAGAAGCAGAGACTTATGTACAAGGATGTGATGATGGAGACTTACAAGAATGTGGCCTCTGTGGGTAAGGAAGCTGAATTCATTGCCCTTACTATGAAGACTGAGGGCCCTTTCATTCTACATTATCATGGCACTATGATTCCACTTAAGAATTATAGAATCAAAGAACAGATAACAAGGACCATCTAGTTCAACCCGTTGCCATGCAGGAATACACATTGAAAGCATCACCAGCAGATGGCCACCCAGCCTTTAAAGACCTTGAAAGAAGGAGTGCTTTAGAATTAACAACAACAACAACAACAACAACAACAACAGCAATAATGAGATGCCACCATGCTCTGAGGGAGTATATTTCACTGTTGAATAGCTCTTACTGTCAGGAAGTTCCTCCTAATGTTTTGGTGGAACCTCTTTTCCTGTGGCTTGCTTCCATTTTTCTATGTCCTTTGCTCTAGAGCAGCAGAAAGCAAGCTTGCTCCATCCTCAGTATCTCTCCAAATATTTGAACAGGGCTATCCACTCTTAACCTTCTCTTCTCCAGGCTAAACATTCCCAGATCCCCAAACCATTCCTCATAGGGCTTTATGGTTTCCAAACCCTTCACCATTTTTATTGCTCTCCTCTGGATAAAACTTCAGCTTCTCAACATCCTTTTTGAATTGTGGTGACCAGAAATGGACACAGTATTCCAAGTGAGGGTCTGACCAAAGTAGAACAAAATTGCACTATTACTGCCCTGAATCTATAACACAGAATCAAAGAGTTGAAAGAAACTAGAAAGGCCATCCAGTCCAACCCCCTTCAATAACACTATACCCATATTTATATAGCCTAGAATCACATTGGCCTTTTTAGCTGCTGCATCAAACTGTTGACCCAGGTTCAAGTTGTGGTCTACCAGGATTCCTAGATCCCTTTCACACATACTTCAAACAAAAAATCCCACTTCAAGTGGTCGAAGGCTTTTTCCATATCAAGGGCGATTAGAGCAAATTTTTTGTTATTATTGACGTGATAGTATTCCATGCAATTTAAAATTGGTCTTATATTGTCCGTGATCTGTCTCCCTGGTAAAAATCCGCTCTGTTCTGTTCCTATAATCTGAGGTAGAATTTTTTTTAATCTAGTTGCCATAATGGTGGTGAATATCTTGTAATCTACATTAAGTAGACTTATCGGTCTGTAGTTTGACATCATCTCAGGGTCTTTTCCCTCCTTAGGAATCAGAGAAATGGTTGCCTCCAGAAGAACCTTTATCTTGCTCTCTGATTGGTCAAGAGAGCCTTCTGTAGCAGTGATGTCACTCTGCATTTGCATAAACCTCCCTTTACTGCCTGAAGGAGACCTCCATTGACTGGAGCCCAGTCATTACACTTTCCCAAGGCAAGGCTTGCCCCTATTTCCCAATGTTGTTCTTGGTGTCTGCCTTCCAGTTGTTTCCAGGTCTTATGGTGACCTTATGGGAGTCTCTGAAGGGGTTTTCTTGGCAGGTTCCTTCAGAGTGGGTTTCCCATGGCCATCCTCTGAGGCTGAGAGAGTGTGACTTGCCCAAGGGTTCAGTTGTTTTGGAAGCCTTTTTGCTTTATCTTCTAGAAGGCAGCTGAAGTGTTGCTTCTTGCTCTGAAGAAGGAGAGGAACTTTGTGACATCCAAAAGGCTAACATTCTCTGGACTTATGTCTGATAATATGAATAGATAGGATTGCAATACCTGTTCATTTATCAAAAGGTTTCATATCATAGAATCTCATAGCTATGTCCCTTAATAGCAGTTAACCAAATTAAACAGTACATAGGGTTGCTATAAGTCAGGACCTCCGAACTGGGACAAATGTAGGACAAACATAGGACAAAATTTTCAAATGGAGGACACATTTTTTAAAATGGAGGACACGCAAAAAATGATTATTATTTTTTTTTAAATTCATATAAATGCATGATTCTTAGGCATGATTAAAATGGAGGACATTTGGCATTATTCCTAGACAGATGGCAGAAATGTGCTTCCCTTTCTGGTCAAAACCAGAAGAGGAGGAAGAGTGGAAGAAACAGAGGAGGAGGAAGAGGAGAAGAAGAAAAGGAGGAAGAAGAGGAGGAGGAAGAGGGGGAAAGGAGGAGGAGGAAGAAGAGGAAGTAGAGAGGAAGAAAAAGGGGAGGAAGAGGAGGAGGAGTAGCAGACGAGGAAGAAGAGGAGGAGGAGAGGAGACAGAAGCAGAGGAGGAGGAGAAAGAAGAGGAGCAAGCTGCAAGGCAGGGAAAAAAGGGTCTCCCTTGGAGGAGAGACCCTTCTCTCCCTGCCCTGAAGCCTGCCTGGCCGGCGGGGCAAGCCCCAAGGCAGGGAGAGAAGGGTCTCCCTTGGAGGAGAGACCCTTCTCTCCCTGCTCTGAAGCCTGCAGGCGCACCTCCAGGGCGAGGGCTTGAATGCCGCCCAGGCCTCAGTAGGGGCCAGCGGCAGCGCGCACGCCTGCCCCACTTCCTTCCCCCCGCGCGCGTGCCGAGGGAAGTGGGGCAGGCGCGCGCGCTGCCACTCACCCCTACTGAGGCCTGGGTGGCATTCAAGCCCTCGCCCTGGAGGCGAGGAAGAGGAGAATGGCGGAGCTGGAGGAGGAGGTGGGTTGGCGCCGCAGCAGTTGCATTAGCGGCAGCAGCAATGGCCGGAGCGGGCCCCCAAACAGGGGACCAGGCACGGGTGGGGGCCCAAACCGGACCGTGACTGGGAGGGGCCCCCCAAAACCGTGCTGGTCATGGGGGGGGCGGGTTATGGCAAGCCTAACAGTACATAAAACAAAACCATGAAACAAGCTAGACAAAGTAACTGTTACATGGATTTGTAATTGGTTGACTGGCCGAACCCAAAGGATATTCAACAGTGGCCCCTTTTCCATCCAGGAGAGAAGTGACCAGTGGGGTGTCCAGTGGGGTTCTGTCCTGGGCCCAGTGCTATTCAAAATCTTTATCAATGGCTTGGATGACAGAATTGGGGGCATACTTATCAAATGTGCATCTGAAACCAAATTAGGAGAAGTAGCTAATACCCCAGAGGACAGGATCAAAATTCAAAAGAACCTGAATAGACTAGAAAGCTGGGCCAAAGCTAACAAAATGAAATTTGACGAGGAGAAATGTAAGGTACTATATTAAGTGCATAAAAATGAAATGGTCAGATATAAGATGAGTGACACCTGGCTGAATGAAACTATGTGTGAAAGGGATCTAGGAGTCCAAGTAGACCACAAGTTGAATATGAGTTAACAGTGTGATTCAGCAGCTAAAAAGGCCAATGCAATGTTAGGCTGCATCAATAGAAGTATAGTGTCTAGATGAAGGGAAGTAATAGTGTCACTCTATTCTGCTCTGGTCAGGCCCCACCTGGAATACTGTGTCCAGTTCTGGGCACAACAATTCAAAAAGGACATTGAGAAACTGGAGCGTGTCCAAAGGAGGGCGACTAAAATAGTGAAGGGTCTGGAAACCATTTCCTATGAGGAATGACTTAGGGAGCTGAGGATGTTTAGCCTGGAGAAGCGAAGGTTAAGAGGTGATGTGATAGCCCTGTTTAAATACAAGGGCCATCAGCCTGAAGTTGCAATGTGAGATCTAGATTCAGTCCTGTGCTCAAAAATCAAACTCATTTGAAACAAAAGAAGCTTTATTGATGAATCCAGGCAGAAACATCCATTAACACCTTTTTGCAAAGTCTGAAGTCCAAAGGCACTTGCTCCCTTCTTAACCCTCTCAACTCAGCCAGCCCCCAATTCCCAAGTTAAGCAACACAAGCAGAGGTTGCATAGATACCAAGGTTGTCTATACTTCCCTTCCCTTCTCCCAGACAGCCTCACCTTGAAGAGCGGTCTTCCCAAGCCAGCTTCACTCCTCCTTGATAACCAGTCTCCAGCTGCAACCCCAGCCCCTCTCCAAACGCCCTCCTTCATCTAAAAGCCACTCCATCTGTCCTCCTATCATTTCCCAATACATGCTTTATATAACCCATCACTCTACACTGCCTACTATGAACAACAACTATAACTCCTGCTTTAATAACCAAACCCTAATATTTTTACCCTTTAAGACAGAACTCTTATACACTAGTTCTGACACGCAATGGGCCAGTCTCAATCCTTCAGGTACACAGCACCAGTCTGAAGTGACAATTCTCCCGTCTCAATCTTTCAGGCAAGGAACATCAGCATAAAGTCACAATGGGCCAGTCTCAGTCTTTCAGGCAAGGAGCATCAGCATGAAGTCATAATGAGCCTGAGGTTGCAATGGGCCAGTCTAAATCCTTCACATACAGAGCACCCCTCTGAAGTCACAGTAGTACCATTTCAATTATTCAGGCAAAGAGCATCAGCCTGAAGTCAAAATGGGCCAGTCTCAATGTTTCAGGCAAGAAGAACCAGCCATGTCTCAAACCTTCAGGTAAGCAGCATTAGCCTAAATTCACAATGGTCCCATCTCATTGCTGCAGGTAAGGAGCACCAGCCTGAAGTCACAATATGTCATGAATCCCTTTATTCATGCATTTATTCATTTAGTGATTCATGCCATAAGGGTTATATGTTTAGGTTTAAATTAGAGTTAAAGTAGATGGGATTTATGGCGGGTTAAAATAATATGTTTTAATATGTGTTTTAATAGAAGATACTAGAAAGAGGCAGAGAGAACATGTCTAAAGAATGTGATTGTTTGCTAGGATTGGAATGTATGGGAATCATCCTTCTAACAGAGGTTTAAAAGACTGTAAAAGGAGGGGGAACACAGAGAGTTATTGGTATTGTTATACTGTATTATGTTGTCATGGGTTTATGTTTATATTTTCATATGGTATCATATTAGATTGGGATTGATGGGGTTTCATATTGTGTGTGTGTGTGTGTGTGTTAAGCTATAACATTAATTAAAACTGTTGTGTCACTGAGTTCTGTGGTCCAAGGCCACAGGTGCAGTGGTTGAGAGAAGGCACATGAGAACTTAATTGTTTTTAGAAAAGCTGCCAGAATCCTGGTTGGGAAGACACTGCGTGGGAAAGGGCTATCCAGTTGATTAGCTTTATTGGTTAATGGGGTGGGGTTCATTGATATGGTTA
>JACSCI010000514.1:14000-25037 GCA_016801065.1 Sceloporus tristichus | reverse complement strand
GCAGGTTACAAGAAAGAGTAATAAAATACAATATGTGTAAACTATACTTTTAAAATAATAGCCAAACCCTAACCCTCCCTCCCGCACCCCAGTCCCAGTTATAAAAGTAAACTATGGGCCTGAACAAACAGGCCAAAATAAAGCTGCTTCAGGTGACTTTGGAGGTATGCTGTTCAGAGACACATGCACCTTAAGAAGCCAGAAGCTGCACCAAAGCTGCACTCCAGTCCTTAGGATTGTAGCATGGCTTTGGCATGGCTTCTGGCCTCTTAGGACACATGCATCATTTAAATAGCATACCTCCAAAGTGACCCGGAGGAGCTTTATTTTGGCATGTCTATATCGGCTCTAAGTAAGATAAATTACAAACAGATAAGAAAAAGAAAAAAAATGGGCTAAAATTAGGGTGGAGAGGCTGAGGGGAGAACTTCTCTCCATGCAGGGCAGCCGGGGTATTAGTATCAATGACAGTTTCAATGACAGTGAAAAGCCCTAATCTGGAAAGGCCTGCCGAAAGCGATCCGTCTTAACAGTCTTTTTAAAGGCTTCTAAGGTGGTGATGTGATGGATCTCTTCCGGAAGGTCATTCCAAAGCCTAGGAGTGGCAGAAGAAAAGGTCCTCTGGGTTGTTGCAGCCAATCTAGTTTTCTTAGGCTTTAGGAGACTTTTTCCAGTGTGGGGAGGATTGGGTGGAAGAAATCACTCCTGCAAGTAGTCTGGACCCAAGCCATTTGGGCTTTAAAGGTTACAACC
This sequence comes from Sceloporus tristichus, assembly GCA_016801065.1. Lineage (NCBI taxonomy): Eukaryota > Metazoa > Chordata > Lepidosauria > Squamata > Phrynosomatidae > Sceloporus > Sceloporus tristichus. Next base: position 24,284 of record JACSCI010000514.1, on the reverse strand, counting down.
AACACCTTGTATCTTGCCTGGAAACTAATGGGCAGCCAGTGGAGGGATTTAAGAACCAGTGTAATGTGGGCAGTTCTAGAAACTACAAACTATAAATTCCATGATTTCACAGGATGTTGGTATAAAAATTGAATTGGAACCAGTGTTGCATGCAATGTAGCTTTCTAGAGCACTTGCCCCCATTCTATAGGAAGGGCAATGGGTCCTTCTATTTTTCCTAACATCATTGTCCTTCCTAATGAGTCATGCCTTCTTGTGATGTGTCCAAATACGACAGCCTCAATTTAGTCCTCTTGGCTTCCAGAGAGAGTTCTGTCTTGATCTGCTTTAGAACCCATTTGTTTGGCTTTTTGGCTGTCCATGGGATCATTAGCACTTTTCCCCACCATCACATCTCGAATGAGTTGATTTTCTTCCTGTTGGCTTTCTTAACTTCCCAGTTCTCACATGTGTATAAAGTGATGAGGAATCCCATGACTTGGATGGTTCTAGTTTTAGTGCTCAGTTGTTTCTCTTTAGGATCTCGTCTAGTTCTTTCATCGCTGCCCTCCCCATTCCTAGTCTTCCTCTGATTTCTTGACTGCAGTCTCCATTCTGATCAATGCTTGATCCAAGGAACTCTTTAACTCTTTCGATTTCCTCACAGTCTAAATTGAATTTATGCAGCTTCTCCATGGTTGCTATTTTTGTTTTCTTTAGGTTCAGCAGTAATCCTGCCTTTACACTTTCACATCAGCCCTTTTCACATCCTATACAAACAGTCACTCGAACAGCTAAGCAAAGGCCTGACTTTCAGTGTCACACCACTGATCACAACACATATAGTGGTTTCATGGGCACATACATGTCATCACACACCTCATCCCTTTGCTGTTTTGCTTCTTTGTGTGTGAGGATCTGTTTCTCTCACAATTTTTCTTCCTCGCTGATTTTTCTCTTTCTATCCCCATGGCTTTTCTCTCTATTAATCTCCCACTTCACTTTCTCTCTTTCTCTCTCTCCTCTCCCTCCATATTTTCCTTTCGTATAAGAAGAAAAGAAACTACGTTCCTGACTCTCTAAGACTTATCCCTCCCTCACAGACACACAAGGCATTAAGTGCATGTCTGCATCCATTGGAAAATGGCCAATATGCCCACTGCCCCTCCCCCCAAAACATGGGAGATTTCAGGCGTATGTAATGAGAAGTAACATCCTCGATAAGGACATCACACATTATAACTTTTGTAGATCAGAGAGTGAGCTGGTTTACACAGAATTCAACCCAGTACATGAATGAGCCACATTTTCTTTCTTTAATGTGTTTATTGCACTTACATTCCTGCTTTTCTCCCAAAATGGGATACAAGGTGGCTTACTATAATTTTTAAAATATTCAGCTAAAACATTAATTTACAAAAGCTATAAAGAAATTAAGCGTCAGCATTGAAAACATGACTAAAACACTGAAAACAAAAACATATTTAAAACAGTCTATATATATACAATATATGTCTAGAGAGAGACATATATTGAGAGACATATATGTCACACACTGCAGCTCCATAGTTAAAATCCCAAAGCCTGCCCAAATAGAAATGTCTCCATCTGCCAGAAGAAAGACAGGAGAGAAGGAGCCAACCGGACTTTCTGTGGAGCCAAGTCCTACCTATTGGGAGCAGCCACGGATAAGGCTCTCTCCCAAATCCTTACTAACCCTGTCTGTGAGGATGGTGGGACTGTGAGGAAGCCCTCCCTTTAGATGTCAATGCACACCTTGGTTTATATAAAGAGATACGACCTTTCCAATATTAAAAACAAAAGTTTCCCATCTCCAGTCCTGCTTTTTCATACCTTGGAAGAAGAGATGGGTCATTCCTTCTATGGATTTAAACAGATCTCTGTGACATCCAAACATGAACAATGGGATTTCTCTAAACGCAACTTGAAGAAAACCAACCAAATATGAACTAAGGTATCAGATCTTGGTGTGCTTTAACCAGTTTACCCATAAAAAGCAATGCTGTGGCTTCTCCAAAGGATTCATTAAAATTGAGAAGGTGGGGCTAATTAGTTTGAGTCTTAAAACTATGGTGGGGAGGCGGGAAGCTTCAGATCTGACCTAAATACATTGCTGATCCCTTCTATCCTGATGGTCTTCAATAAAGTTCTTTTGTTTTTCCAATAAAAAAAGAATTGGAAAAAAATGCTTTCAAGCCCCTTCTCCAATGAGCAAAAAGAGGAGGGCAGAGTACATGAGCTCAAGGCTCATATACTATTGTCACAAAAAACCACAGTTTCCCATGACAATAATACCAGGGCAGCATGTACATTAGATAGGGCTTTAAGCACCAAATGCTGAAAAACACACTCAGTAGCACACAGAAGATATAAGGAAAACTGTCGCATGGAGCAGGTCAGTGTCCCCAAGTGTGGAAGAAGAAGGAAAAGTGTTTTATATACTGCCTCATATGGAGATCTCTGGTCAGTTCTATCAGTAACAGACTTCCCTCGGGTGATATTCTCCTGGTGTTTTTGGACTACAAATCCCTATCGGTTCCTAAAGTGGAATGATATACACAAGTTACTGTTCAAAATACCTAGAAGATTGGGGAAAGCTCTGACTGACTTTTCTGGGACAAGGATAGATCTTTCTTAGTTTCCTTACTACATAAGATCCTACACAAAAACTGAACACAGAACCTCCTACATGCAAAGCATGAACTCTGTCAGTGCATTATAGCACCTTTCTTGCAATATGGTAAAAACACATACCAGGACCTATAACCTGTAGAACAGGAGATACATGATTTGGAGGTGAAGAAGGGACACCCCTTTTTCAGCGTGAGATTAGCCCACATGGACAGTAAGAAAATGCTTAAACACAGAGGTTACAGGTTTTTATTAAATAGGGTACTGAAGACGTCACAAGCTTTAGGCTGAAATCATTTGTGACCATTGATGACATGGGCAATGTCCAGCAGACGACTGACACACGAACAGCCACATCCCACCAAATACTTTAAAGGAAGCACCAGGGGATAGGGGTGGAAAATCACTCTCCGTCTACCATTTATTACTATTCTGAGAATAGAGTCATTCATTTGCTGTCACCCACTGACCACAATTCTCTGCATGAAATAGAAGTGGCTGAAAATACAAAACACAGTACAACAGTGATTCAAAAAAATAGTGATGAAAAACAGCAAATAGAACACCAGAAGCAGGGAATAAACCTATGGCCAACTTCTGGCAGAGTTGTGCCAGAGATTCCTAGAGAGAACATATCGATCAAAACTTCAAATAATCAAAACCGCAAAAGTCAAAGCCACAAATGTGGAGGGACAACTCTACTCCATAAAGCTAAAAAGCAGCTTCATATCTTTTTGTGCTAGAAAAGGGAAAAGTGTAGAAGGACTATGTCTTGCAGGTATTAAATTGGCATAGAATTTGGGGGAGAAGGCAAATTTCACTGAATTACATCCAAACAGGTGTGTCTGTGAGTGTGTGTGTGCACCATCTTCAAGTCGCCTGTCAACTTATGGTGACCCCATGAATGTCATGCGTCTTCACAGGCAAGGAAAGACTCAGCCATGGTTTTGCTAACTCCTTCCTCTGAAATATAGCCTGCAGCACCTGACCTTGGTTGGCAGTCTCCCATCCATTACTACCCAGGGCTGACTCTGCTTAGCTTCTAAGATCAAATGGGCATTGATGCCTTCAGAGTTTTTAGGCCAAATACACCTACATTACAAGCGAATTCCCATAACTCTTGTGCTGCTGCTGTGTCTTCCCACATACAGACACATCTTGGAAATCCTTGAGAGAAAGGGCAATAGATGGCATTAAGGAGAGCATCACTTTCATCAAACCCAAAATGGACCCCTAAGCCTCTTCCTCATGTACTGAAGATAGACAAAATAGAATGGGAAATGGCCATAATATAGCCATAGTTCAGCATGTTTCTATTTCATTAACTTCAAAAGGAATCATTAATGATGCATTTGGGGCCTATAATTCTATGTGTACTAATCTTGGAGAAGGAAAATAAACCATAGGTTTGGACCACAGATGTGTCCCAAAGGAATCAATGGCATCCTTAACTGGATCATCCAAATAAATTTCTCTTACAGTGTAACCATTTTCATTTCCTAGCAGCCACTCAGCCATCTTACAAGTTCAACATGTTTAATGTAAAAACAGCATCAGAGAGGGAGAGAGGGGGCAAACCCGACTTCGAAAGACCCATTTAGCATTAGGACAATTAAGGGAGCTCTTATATATCACTTATAATAGTATTATAATAGCTATTGCCTCCACCTTTTTTCCATTCTGATCTCAATCCACAATCATTTAATTGTGTGTGTGTGTGTATGTATATGTCTATATACATATTTGTGTGTATATGTGCATATGATCTTACGATACTGTACTCCAAGCATCTGAGAAAGGCTGTATCTGCACTGCAGAGATAATCCAGTTTGGCATCACTTCGACTACCATGGCTCAGTGCTATGGAATCCTGGGAACTGTAGTTTGTTGTGGCACCAGAGCTCTCTGACAGAGAAGGCTAACACAAAACTCACAAAACTATAATTCCCAGAATCCCATAGCACTGAGCCAGGGCAGTTAAAGTGGTGTCAGATTAGATGATTTCTGCAGTGCAGATGCAGCCAAAATGAATCACAACCCACAGAAGCTGATGCTGAAATAAAACCCTTAAGTCTTTACTTGCTTTGTTGTTATTAGCTGCCTTTGACTCACAGCAACGCTGTGGATGAGCCACTTCCAAACCCCTCTATCCTCCATTGCTCTGCTCAGGTTCCCTTGATTCAGCCCCATAACCTCCTGAATTATGTCTAGCCATTTGGCATGCAGCCTTCCTCTCTTTCTACTCCCTTCTACCTTTCCTAGCATTATTCTCTTTTTTAATTATTCATGCCTCCTCATGATGTGGCCAAAATACAACAGACTCAGTTTAGTCATTTTGGCTTCCGGGCAGATTTCAGGCTTGGTCTGTTCTTGGACCCATTTGTTTGTCTTTTTGACTCAGCCTTCTTCTCCAGCACCAGATCGCAAAGGAATTCATGTTCTTCTCATCCACTTCCATTACAGCCCAGCTCTCACAGCCGTACATGGCAACAGGGAATACAATGGACTGGACATTAGTGCTCAGTGGTATATCTTTAGTCCTTAGGACCTTGTCCAGTCCCTTCATGGCTACTCTTCCCATTCATAGTTTTGTTTCGATTTCTTGACTGCAGTTTCCCATTCTGATCAATGTTTGCTCCAAGATACAAGAAACCTTTTAACTTCCTCATTATTTAGGTTGGATTTATGTAGATCTTCCCTAGACATTATTTTTGTTTTCTTAATGTTCAGTAACAAGCCTGCCTTTGCAATTTCTTCCTTGACCTTAGCAATTGTTCCAAGTTCTTGGTGTTTTCCGATAGTAGTATTGTATCGTCCATGTATCTATCTTAAGATTGCTGATGTTCTTCCTCTTCTCTTCCCTCCTCCTTTTCAAACCAGCTCTTCATTTATTTTCTGCATGTAAACTGAACAGTTGGGGTGATAAGAGGCAGCCTTTTGCCAATTGAGAACTATTCTGTTTCTCCATGTTCTGTTCTGACAGTAGCTTCTTGTCCTGAGTACAGATTCCCCATCAGGACTATCAGAGGTGTTGGCACTCCCATGGCTTTAAGGGCTTTCCATAGCCTTTCATGATCTATGCAGTCAAAGCCTTTGCTATAGTGACCAGTGTTTCACAAACTCTGCTCTTCCAAGTGGTTTGGACTTTGCTGGTCAGTAAACGGTGGAGCTGTAATCCTGGGAACAAGTTTAGGAAACACTGCTATAGTCTATTAAGCAGACAGTGATCCCCCCCCCCGGAATGCCTCTGTACAGTCACACAACTACAAATCCCAGAATTCAATATCACTGAGAGCCATGGCAGTTAAAGGTGGACTATTTCTTTTTTCTTTCTTTCTTTCTTTTTTTTTTTTTTTGCTGTTTAAATACTTTTCATAGAATCATAGAATCATAGAATTGTAGAGTTGGAAGAGACCACTAGGGCCATCCAGTCCAACCCCCTGCCATGCAGGAAATCCAAATCAAAGCATCCCTGACAGATGGCCATCCAGCCTCTGTTTAAAGACCTCCAAGGAAGGAGACTCTATCACCCTCCGAGGAAGGAGTGCATTCCACTGTCGAACAGCCCTTACTGTCAGGAAGTTCCTCCTAATGTTCAGGTGGAATCTCTTTTCCTGTAGCTTGCATCCATTGTTCCGGGTCCTGTTCTCTGGAGCAGCAGAAAACAAGCTTGCTCCCTCCTCAATATGACATCCTTTCAAATATTTAAACAGGGCTATCATATCACCTCTTAACCTTCTCTTCTCCAGGCTAAACATCCCCAGCTCCCTAAGTCGTTCCTCATAGGGCATGGTTTCCAGACCCTTCACCATTTTTGTCGCCCTCCTTTGGACACGCTCCAGTTTCTCAATGTCCTTTTTGAATTGTGGTGCCCAGAACTGGACACAATATTCTAGGTGGGGCCTGACCAGAGCAGAATACAGTGGCACTATTACTTCTCTTGATCTAGACACTATACTTCTATTGATGCAGCCTAAAATAGCATTGGCCTTTTTAGCTGCCGCATCACACTGTTCACTCATGTTCAACTTGTGGTCTACTTGGACTCCTAGATCCCTTTCACACGTAGTTTCATTCAGCCAGGTGTCACCCATCCTATATCTGTGCATTTTATTTTTCCGCCCTAAGTGCAATACCTTACATTTCTCTGTGTTGAATTTCATTTTGTTAGCTTTGGCCCAGCTTTCTAGTCTATCCAGGTCATTTTGAATCTTGATCCTGTCCTCTGGGGTATTAGCTATTCCCCCTAACTTGGTGTCATCTGCAAATTTGATAAGTATGCTCCCAATTCTGTCATCCAGGTCATTGATAAAGATGTTGAATAGCACTGGGCCCAGGACAGAGCCCTGTGGGACCCCACTGGTCACTTCTCTCCAGGATGAAAAGGAGCCATTGTTGAGCACCCTTTGGGTTCGGCCGGTCAACCAATTACAGATCCATGTAACAGTTCCTTTGTCTAGCCCACATTTTACAAGCTTGTTTGCAAGAATGTCATGGGGAACTTTGTCAAAGGCCTTACTGAAATCAAGATATACTATATCCACAGCATTCCCTTCATCTACCAAGCTGGTAATTTTATCAAAGAAAGAGATCAGGTTTGTCTGACATGACTTGTTTCTCTGAAACCCATGTTGACTTTTTGTGATTATGGCATTGCCTTCTAGATGTTCACAGACTCTCTGTTTAATGATCTGCTCCAGAATCTTTCCTAGTACTGATGTCAGACTAACTGGACGATAATTGTTGGGATCCTCTTTTTTACCCTTTTTGAAGATGGGGATAACGTTTGCCCTCCGCCAGTCTGCTGGCACTTCTCCTGTTCTCCAGGAGTTTTCAAAGATTATTGCCAATGGCTCCGATATTACATTTGCCAGTTCTTTTAATACCCTTGGATGGAGTTCATCTGGTCCCGGAGACTTAAATTCATTTAGATTAATAAGGTGTTCCTCTACTATCTCCTTACTTATTCTGTGCTGAAATTCCCCTATTCTGTCCTCTGCTCCATTATCCTCAGGTTGAGCACCCTTTTCTTTTTCTGAGAAGACTGAGGCAAAGAAGGTGTTGAGTAATTCTGCCTTTTCTCTTTCTTCTGTTAGGATTTTGCCATCTTCTCCACGCAGTGGCCCTACCGTTTCCTTCTTCTTCCTCTTGCTGCGGACATATCCAAAAAAGCCCTTTTTATTGTTCTTAACCTCTCTAGCAAGCCTGAGTTCGTTCTGCGCTTTAGCTTTTCTGACTTTACCCCTACACATGCCTGCTATTTCTTTGAATTCCTTTTTTGTGATTTCCCCCTTTTTCCATTTCTTATACATGTTCCGTTTCAAACTTAGCTCGGTTGAGAGTTCCTTAGTCATCCATCCTGGTTTCTTGAGACACCTCCCGTTTTTCTTTCTCACTGGAACTGTTTGAAATTGTGCCTTCAGTATCTCCCTTTTGAGAAAGTCCCATCCGCCCTGAACTCCTTTATCTTTTAGTATTTCTGACCATGGGATTGCCCTCAATACTTCTCTAAGTTTACTGAAATCCGCTCTCCTAAAGTCTAGGATGCGTGTCTGACTATGCCTGGCTTCTCCTTTCCACTGTATTACAAACTCCAGGAGAACATGGTCACTTCCACCTAATGATCCCACCACTTGCACCCCATTAACCAAGTCATCCTTGTTGGTTAGGATCAGATCTAAAATAGCTGACCCCCTTGTTGCCTCTTCCACCTTTTGGACCATGAAATTGTCTTCCAGGCAAGTGAGGAATTTGCTAGGCCTTGAGGATTTTGCTGAGTTTGACTTCCAGCAAATATCAGGATAGTTGAAGTCGCCCATCACTACTACATCTCTCTTTTCTGACTGTGTGGTCATCTGTTCTAGAAAGATATCATCCAATTCCTCTGTCTGACTTGGGGGTCTGTAGTAGACTCCCACCGTAACATCCTTGTTGTTTCTCTCCCCTTTGATTCTTATCCAGATGCTCTCCACCTGGCTTCCATGATTGATGTCCAGGATCTCTTCACTGGTGTAAATATCTCTGACATATAGTGCTATTCCTCCTCCTTTCTTATTTGGCCTATTTCTCTTAATAAGGTTATACCCCTCTATTTCCACATTCCAATCATGAGACTCATCCCACCAGGTTTCAGTGATGCCTATTATATCATATTTGTTTTGTTGTACTAGGAGTTCGAGTTCATCTTGCTTATTTCCCATGCTCTGTGCATTAGTGTAGAGACATCGCAGACCATGGTTCCCTTTGACTTGCTGCCTGTGCAAGTTTTTTTGCCTCCCACTGTTGGGTCCTTGCACTGTTTGCCTTGTCTCCTCTATGTCAGTTTGACTATTTTCACCATCCCTTTCGCCTTCCTTAATATTGCCTCCCTTCCCCTCGGAACTCAGTTTAAAGCTCTCCTGATCAAGTTCTTGAGACTGTTGGCAAAAACATTTCTTCCAACTGGCGTGAGATGCAACCCGTCTGTTGCAAGAAGTCCCTCCTCATGGAACAGCAGCCCATGATCGAAGAATCCAAATCCTTCTCGGCGGCACCATCTGCGAAGCCAGTTGTTCACATCCGCGATTTTCCTCTCCCTTCCTGGACCATGCCCTTCAACTGGCAGAAGAGACGAGATGACAACCTGTACATCCATTCCTTTCAGCTTCCTACCAAGCGCCTCGTAATCCCTTTTGATGCTCTGAATGCTGTGTCTTGCAGTATCATTAGTTCCCACATGGACCAAAAGGAAGGGGTATTGGTCAGTAGGCTTGACCAGTCTTGTCAGCCTCTCTGTCACATCACGGATCTTTGCACCTGGAAGACAACACACCTCTCGAGACATCTTGTCAGGCCTACATATCACTGCTTCTGTACCCCTGAGCAAGGAGTCCCCCACTACGACCACACGCCTCCTCCGAGGCTTAGCAGCGACTGTTCCCTCGGGTGGGACTCTCAGGCTCCCCTGCTCCATCCCTGAAGTCTGTCCATGCTGCTCTTCTTCATCCTCCTTGATAAGGGAAAGAGCTTCGAATCGATTCTCTAGCTGCAAGCTCCCCGAACAATTCCTTCTTGGCTTACTTCTCTTTGTGACATTCCTCCAGCTGTCTGCCTCCTCTGTTTGGCAAGTGACCTCTTCCACCCTAGCATCTTCCTCTGCGTGGTACTCATCCAAGATGGTTAGTTCTATTGTGTCCAGGAAATCCTCTTGTTCCCTAATCTGCTGAAGTGTAGCTACTCTGGACTCCAGCTGCTGCACTTTCTCCTCCAAGAGTGCTACCAACTTGCACTTGGTGCATGTGAAGTTCTCCACTTCTGTAGGCAAGAAGAGAAACATCCCACAAGAGTTGCAGGTGACTGCAGCAGATCCCTCGTTGTCCATACTGCAAAGTCTTTAGTAATGAGTATAACAGTCAATCTACTGGGAATACTTCTTTAAAGGAATGTACTGGCTGCTATCTTACACTTAAAGGGAAGGTTCTGTTTCAATATCTGATTCTAACCTGATGCCACTTAAGCAGAGTTGTTGATTTAAAGAAATCTAAAATTCTGGAAGTTGGTATATAAAGCTAGTCTGCTAGCTCCGCCCCCTTGTGACTCACAGATGTGACTCACAGAATCTCCTCCCCTTCAGCAACGAGCACACGGTCTCAAGCACACGGTCTCAAAATGGCT
>JACSCI010000513.1:13217-31977 GCA_016801065.1 Sceloporus tristichus | reverse complement strand
TTCTGCTCCTTGGATGAAGGATTGAGACGGTGCTATTGTGACTTCAGTGTGGTGCTGTAAACCTGAAGGATTGAGACTGTCCCATTGCAACCTCTGGCTGATGCTCCTTGCCTGAAAGATTGAGATGGGAGAATTGTCACTTCAGACTGGTGCTGTATACCTGAAGGATTGGGACTGACCCATTGCGTGTCAGAAACAGTGTATAAGGGTTCTGTCATAAAGAGTAAAAATATTAGGGTTTGGTAATTAGAATTAATGTAGGAGTGATAGTTGTAGTTCATAGTAGGTAGTGTAGAGTGTTGAGTTATAGAAAGCATGTAATGGAAAATGATAGGACAGATGGAATGGCTTTTAGATGAAGGAGGGCGTTTGGAAAGAGGGATGGGGTTGCAGCTGTAGATGGTTCTCAAGGAGGAGTGAAGCTGGCTTGGGAAGACCGCTCTTCAAGGTGAGGCTGTCTGGAAGGGAAGTACAGACAACCTTGGTATCTATGCAACCTCCGCTTGTGTTGCTTTAGCTTGGGAATTGGGGGCTGGTTTAGGGAGGGATTGAGCAAGTTCCTTTGGATTTCAGACTTTGCAAAAAGGTGTTAATGGGTGTTTCTGCCTGGATTCATCAATAAAGCTTCTTTTGTTTCAAATGGGTTTTATTTTTTGAGATCTCACCGTATGCAAAGTCTCACAGTTTTAACTCCAGTGGAGACCCAGGAACAAGAAGAGTTCTTGGAGAACCTGGTGGTTCTGGAGAGTCCAGTGGTGGAGGGGCATGTGCCTTCTTCAGAGGAACTAGGGCCAAGCCCAAGGCTGGGAAACCTCCTGAAGCTCACACCACCCAGGCCACCACTGGAGGATTTGGGTTTCCAGCCCCAGACTGGGGAAAGGAAGGCCGTCGGGGGGCAGAGTGACAGCCTGGGACCTGGCAGTGGGATAGCCGCCCCAGCACAGAAGAACCCCAGGTAGACATTTATCAAATGGAGGAACACATAAAGGAATTAAAGGACCTTATGAAGTGGATGGTGCCCAAGTTAAAGATGCAGAGGAGGAAGATGTCAGAGGCGAACTGAGGTCAGCTGATGCTTCTTGCCTGAAGCATTGAGACTGTCCCATTGTGATCTTTGCTTTCCAAACTCTTCATTTTAGTCGCCCTCCTTTGGATGTGCTCCAGTTTCTCAACGTCTTGAGAATAGAGTGGCACTATTACATCCCTTGATCTAGATACTATACTTCTATTGATGCAGCCTAAAATCGCATTGGCCTTGTTAGCTGCCACATCACACTGTTGATTCAAGTTCAACTTGTCGTCTACCTGGGACTCCCACATCACTTTCACACGTATAGTGGATCCTTGTTATACACTGGGGTTTGGTTCCAAGATCCCCCGTGTATAACAAAATCCGTGTATGCTCAAGTCCCATTAAGTATAATGACATAGCAAAATGGTGTCCCTGATAAAAAATGAAACATCAAGGTAAATTTATACTTTTTTGGAACATTTTCAAACCGTGTATGCTTGAATCCGTGTATAAAAAATCCGTGTATAAGAAGGGCCGGCTGTAGTTTCATTCATCCAGGTGTCTCCATCCTCTATCTGTGCATTTCATTTTTCCGCCCTAAATGCAGTACCTTACATTTCTCCATATTGAATTAAATTTTGTTAGCTTTGGCCCAGCTTTCTAGTCTATTCAGGTCATTTTGAATTTTGATCTTGTTCTCTGGGATATTAGCTACACCTCCTAATTTGGTTTCATCTGCAAATTTGATAAGTATGCCCTCATTCCTGTCATCCAAGTCATTGATAAGGATGTTGAACAGAACCCCACTGGACACCCCACTGGTCACTTCTCTCCAGGATGAAAAGGAGTCATTGTTGAGTGCCCTTTCGGTTCGGCCTGTCAACGAATTAGAAATCAATGTAACAGTTTCCTTGTCTAGCTTGTTTCATGTTTTTGTTTTATATATTGTTTAATTTGGTGAACTGCTATTAGTGAATTGCTAAGAGTGGCCACCAGATGGCGCTCCAGGATAGAAGTTGGTGAGAAGCCCAGAGAGGCTGCAGTGCCCTCAGTATCCACAAGAGGGCGGCGTTGTATTAGGAATGTTCCTGATTGATAAAACCAGTCTATGGGGACTAATGTGATTTTCCCATTGGCTCCCATTCCTGAGGGGGTGTGGCCTCCTTCCCTTTACCTGGACCTTTCTCCACTCTCATTGGCTGCTATTCACCCCCTTTGGTTGCCCTGAAAACAAAAGGACCACCAGAAGGAAATGGGGGGACTTGCAGTGCTGCATCGTGGGAAATTTGCAACCGGGGGGTTTGCGGTGTTGAAACAGAGCAGAAGCGAAGCTGCATTCCACACCAGACCAATTCAGAGTGGAATCAGAGTGAGCTTGGAAGCGGTTCCTACTTCCATTAACCCCTGAAGCTGTTATTAGGGATGTTTGAAGATAATCTGGATAAGAAACATGAGAAAACCTTAATGTATATGGTTTCTATTGCCAGGATCCTGTATGCAAAGAAATGGCGATCGAAAGAGCTGCCCAGTCTTGAAGAATAACTATTTTCACCAAATTCAGAATTATAGTAAAGGGTAAACCGTTTCAACAACAAAGTAAACCAATAGATTTCTTCCAGCATGCTTTCAGAGAGAGAAAAGTAATTATCTCTTTAACCTCTAACATCGTATCCCAAGATCTAGCTGATAACAGCATATAATTATATCTCCCCATTTCTTCTTAATGTGGTCTAAGACTTTGCACCAGTCCTTAGAAAGAGTCTCCCAGGAGTCTTCTTTAATCTTAAAGGAGAGTTTATCCATTTGGGCAATTTACAAATGGAGGGAGGAAAACCCAATATGATTTAAACATCGCAGATGAAAAGAGTCAGAGCACAACAGCTAAGAATAATAATAAGAATAAAAAGATGTAGAAGTGTTTGAAAGTAAGAATAAGTCATAGAAAGCCACTGCAGTGAGAAATATCGTACCTTTGGGCATGAAATGTTAAAGGAGAGCATGGAAGGTCAGTTGATCATTGTGCCTTTAGTTCTGCCAAAGAGTTTTAGAAGAAATCAGAAGCGACCTTTTATTTACTTCTGGTATGTTGGGAAACCAGAGGAGCAATATCAAAGCATCCAGGGTGGGATGTTTGACTCTCTTGCAATGGTTGTTGTTTACTTAGGAACTTTTTAGAGGCAGATAAGCCTGCATGGAACGGCTGCAGGTGATAGGACTATTCAGTGCTCCATCCCAGGACACTAAGCATCCTGGTTGTTTCCTTTCCTAACTCCAGTCTTAACTCCGTCATCCGAAGTAATAAGGTGGAGGACAATTCGGTGGTCGATATGGTGGTGCTTTTTCACAACTTAAAGCTCACCGCCAAGGTACAGAAGAAGCCTCATGCACTTTCTGTGGTGTTTTAGGATTGGGCAGCATGTTTGCATCTGGCTGTCTTGCAAAGTCAGTTAGTTATTCCTCCCCACTGTGAATTCACCCTAAAAGTAAAGGAAGTCATGGGAGTACTGATGCAGTGATGATGCAAAACTGTGAGCCTGATGTGGGGACCTGCCATGGGAAACCAAACACTAGTTTTGCAGTCTGATTAGCAACCTATTTTGTTTTTAATTGCACTACATAAAATACGCTTGAAAAAGTAGAGGCAGAAATATGGAATAAGATAATAGCAGGTGGGAGTGTATGGGAAGCTTTGGCCTTGATAGTTATGGCTGTATTGTGCTGCTTTTTTCTCTGGGGGGATGCTGCTAGACAGAATATCTATACCTCACATCTCCTGGGCACTTTTTAGTCTCCCCAATTCTGCTGCAAGGATAGCAATTGGTCCTAGCAGTGGACCTTTGCTTCCAGAAGATCTAACATTTCATTTTGCTGGTTCCTCACACCCCAAAGAAAGTGTCTAGTTTTGCCTGGAGCAATAATTTCAGTTCATGATCCCTGTGGTCCAGGCAATTGGCCACATTGTCTTTGTGGCCAAGCTCAGAGCCTAACCCTGCAGTCCTATATCCCATTGAGTTCAATGGGGATGCTATTTAATTTATAAGTTTGTATGGGTGAGTGGTGGTTTCTGAGTCAAGGGAGCATTAAATCCACTCCAAACATGTTACTGAACACTCTTCTCCCCCATAAATTCAATGCCTTGGATTGTCAAGATGAAAACCAACATGGTTCAATGTTTCACTCAGATGGAAGCCACTAAGGGGTTAGACACAATGGGACACAGACCTTTGTCTGTAGTGAGAGCCATGCAATGAGTTTTACAAGACAAGTCAGGTTTATTGACCTAAAACCTTTCTCCTGGAAAAAAAATAATACAGTATAGCAAGTGAATTCCTTACAAAAATAAACACAGAACTAGGTAACAGATAGAAGGGGAAATCTGAGTACAGTGGGTCCTCGCTTTACACGGGGGATCCGTTCCGGATCCCTCCGCGTAAGGCGAATTCCGCCTATGCTCAAGCCCCATTGGAAGCAATGGGGCTCGTGCACAGCGGCGCAGGCGCGCACGTGGCACAACGGGCGCATGCGCCCATTCAATTGAATGGGACGCGCCGCCCCTTCCGCCCCATGCGCGCCCCGCGGCTTGAGCGCGTACGCTCAAAGCCGCGTAAAAAAGGCCCGCGTACGCGGAGGCCCGACTGTACTTAACCTTTTTGTTGGAGATTTGGAATATCTGCATTGCATATGTAAACAAAAATAGACACACTTCCCTTTAAACCTCCTGCATCTATTTCTAGAAAGGGACACAGGTTCAAATGATTTGTCTTGCTGGGTTTTGCAATTTTACATCATTTGGAGATCATTGTCGAAACTCATTTGTTTGTTTCTTGCATCATTTCCTTTATGTGTCTGTTACTTCTCATTGTTATATTTATTA
The DNA here is from genome assembly GCA_016801065.1 of Sceloporus tristichus. Classification (NCBI taxonomy): domain Eukaryota; kingdom Metazoa; phylum Chordata; class Lepidosauria; order Squamata; family Phrynosomatidae; genus Sceloporus; species Sceloporus tristichus. The sequence goes on along the minus strand of JACSCI010000513.1, from coordinate 27,091 downwards.
ATATAGAATGAAAGAGAGAAAAACTGTGCAGTCACAGACCATGTTCTGTGGAGTTCCTATTACAAAAGAACAACCAGTAATACCATAATCCCCATGTGAACTATATGAGTCACATACAACCTGCCCATAGAAAACAATGTTCACATCAAATTCAGAATCTCGCCTTCCAACCCTTCCTTGCCTTGCTCTGGTAGGGTATTTAAAAAAAAAAAGATGTGGGATTTTGTTTTGTTTTTGTTTATTTTCCCATTACTCCTGAATTTGGTCAAGAAAAAGAAGTAGAAAAAGGAGTCTGTGGCCTTTACAGACTGCCCAAATAAAGCTGCTTCGGGTCTCTTTGGAGATATGCTGTTTAAATGATGCATGGGTCCTAAGAGTCCGGAGGTCGCACCAAAGCCACACTCCATTCCTAAGCACTGGAGTGCAGCTTTGGCGCAGCTTCCGGATTCTTAGGATGCATGCATCATTTGAACAGCATACCTCCAAAGAGACCCGAAGCAGCTTTATTACGGCAGTCTGTAACAGGCCTGTGAAAAATAAAAGGAGAGGTCAGTTGTGCCGAAAACCCAATAGAGAAACCAAGAGGTGCTGGAGCAGGTCTTGTGCCTTCAAAAACAGTTGTAGCATCAGCTTTTGTAGACTTGATCTCCTTCAACAGATGCATGGAGTGAGAGGGTGCTCAGGAAGGAGCAACAGCGGGATATTAATTAATTAATTAATTCTTGGCCACCCATTGACTCCGTCCATCTGAGGAAGGAGAACAAGTTTACAAAAGTTTACGCTTCAACTTCTTTTTTTCAGTTAGTCTCCCAAGTGCCACAAGATCTCTTTGCAAATTAAAACAAGAGTGATTTAAGTGGGCTAAACTTATATTCCCCAAAATGGCAAATTAAAACAGAAGAGCCCACAGCCTTTTAAAATAATTTGAAGCCAAACACATGCACAAACATGAATTAAATCCAATGGCACCGGGAAGACTCTTGCAAAAAGCCATGCTTTTATTTGGCATCCAATAAAAATGGTCTTGGCACCAAATGGACTCCTAAAGGTACGCCATCAGAAAAGGCCCTCCCAGCATGTACAGCTCCTATTGGTGGGGCATGGAAGAGGTCCCCTCCAAAAATCTTTAGAGCTTAGGCAGATGGGTACATGGGAAGCACTCCTTCAAGTACTGGGGTTCCCAAGCCATTGAAGTCTTTAAATACGTTAGTACAAACTTTAAGTTCCTAGTTACCATGGTGGCAGATGTAGTCTTGCAAACTTGCAGGGAGCACTTTATCAAATGTCTTATAGCCCAAGAGAGGGCCAACAGGGATTCCTCAGCTACAAGTGGGATGGGATCTACTGCTCACCTCAAAGTGATGCATCCACCTGGTCATATTTCCCTCCTTAAGTGGACTTCTTTTCCACCTCAGATCAGGGTGAAAAAGAGGAAGCCCTATGCAAAGAAGGAGAATGAGTCTATCAGACTTGAAGTACTTGAAGAGTACTTCCCATGTACCCATCTGCCTAAGGACTAAAGAAAGTCTTTGGGATTCAAATCCTTGTCTCCAGAGTTGCAGACCAATTCTCAAACTACTGCACTATGTTGGCTGTATGGACGTTAGCACATGGGGAAAATTGAGGGTTTAAACAACAAAAATCACACAATCGCAATTTACATTTTCACATGAACTCAAGATTAAAGTGCCATTATCCCAGGAATAAACATGCAATAAACAACAAAAAATAATTCATGGGGAAATGCAATGAATGATTTGTTGCTGTTTATTGCCTGTTTATTCCTGGGATAATGGCTCTTTAATGGTGGTGTGTGAAAATGTTAATCATGATTGTGCGATTTTCACATGATTTTCGCTGTTTGAACCCTCAAATTTCCCTGTGTGATAAAGTCCTATGACTGGGTTTGAATTCCAGCTTGGCCATGAAAACCAACAGGGTGGCATTGGGCAAAAAGAAGAGGAAAGGAAGAAAGGAAAGAAGGAAAGGGAAGAGAAGGAAGTGAAGAAAGAAAAGAAGGAAGGAAAGAAGAAAGGAAAGGAAGAAAGAGAGAGAGAGAGGAAGGAAGGAAGGAAGGAAGGAGGGAGGGAGGGAGGGAGGGAGGGAAAGAAGAGAGAAAGAAGAAAATAGGAAGGAAAGAAGGAAGAAAAGAAAGAAAGAAGGAATGGGAAGGGAAGAAACAAATCAATGAAGGAAAGAGGGAAAGAAGGGAAGAAAGAGAGAATGGAAGGAAAGGAAGGGAACATTTTCTAGACCAATCCTTTCCTGAAGCTGCCTTTGAGGCCGTGATGCATGAAATCTGTGCCCCACCAGAAGCGGAGAGGGAAGGTGAGGAGCGTCGGAAGGGACCCCAAAGGGCATCAGTCAGGATGGGGCTGCAGAAGTGCGTTGCTTCAGAGCACTCTTGGTTCCATCCCTATCTGTAGCTGAGACTCCTTGGCTCCAGCTCCGACTGGTGTAGCAGCCATGGCTTCTCCTAAAGAATGATAGCCTAGCCACAGCCATCCACACATTGGCAACTTCCCAATTAGACTACTGTAATGTGATCTGGATGGGGCTGCCCTTGAAGATCACGCAGAAGTGCAGCTAGTGGGAAATGCAGCAGTGAGACTGGAGATCAGCGTGCCATTTAGAGAACAGGTTACAAAGGTCTGGAAGGGGCTGCACTGGCCACCAATGTGCTTCTGGTTTGGATTTAAGATGCTGGTGATGACGTTTGAAGCCCTAAATGGCTTAGGACCTTGATATTTGAAGGAGAGCTCCTCCACGAAATGCCTGGGCTATAACTGAGGCTTGCTGGGGGGGGGAGCTCCTTGGTGTCCCGCCATTGGGGGCAATGCAATGGGGGAGGGCATGGGAGCAGGGCCTTCTCTGCTGGGGCTCCCTCTTCTGAGATCCCTTCCTCTTGGGCATCCGACTGGAAACAACACTGATTTCTTTTTGTTACCAAGGCAAGACATGGTTTTGAATTAAAGACTTAGGACTTAATTACTTCAATTGTGCAAGTCCATGATTTTTAATTGTTGTAGCCTTTTAAGCTGTTTTCCCATGTTGGATGTGATGTACTTCTATCCTATGTGAGTTCCTTCATTCTTTGAATCTCTCTCACACAGAAACCTGGGCCAGCAGCAGGTAATCCCAGGAAGAGCCCAGACAGAGAAGGAGCACTGCTCCAGTGGCACCTAAACTACAGATTCCAATGTTTCAGAGGATGTTGCTATGGCAGTTACAGTGGAATCACAGTGCCATGCAATCTAGCATGGAAGACCCACAGCCCCTTCTCTAGGAAGGCAATGGGCCCAAGGTCCTTACTCAGAGAGGACACATTCTTATAGGTTTGAAAGGGTATATAAACATTGCTGCTTGGGACTCAAGTGTGGCCATTCCTCCTCAGTGAAGAAGACTGCCACATCTAGAAAAGTGATCTGCAATACAAAATAGCCCTCATCCAGAGAGTGATTAAGGAGGGAAGCACATGGTGAATCCCAAATATGATTTGATCACTTCAGGATATCAATAGAGTGGGAAATACTGGAATATCCTCCCCTCTCTTTTCCTTCTGGGTCTTCAAGAATGGGGTGAGAAGGAAAAGACAAGGCCACAATCTTTGTTCCTGGTCATCTAGATTTCTTGTCTTATGGGAGAGTTTTTTTAGCACATGAAAGCTCTTTTCTGGAGGTCTTCCCAATCTGCTTTCCTAAACTGACAGAAGTCTATGGCAGCCTCTCCCAATCATCCAATTTTTATTATTTATGTGCTTGATTCCAGTCTGTTTGGTCAAGTTCTTTTGCCAGAAAAGGCAGAGAACACTCCAGGGCCCTCTTCGCTTCCCTGGGAATAGAAATAGGAAGACCACTATTCAGTCATTAGGAATGGCTTCCTTTCATGGTGGCTTCAAAACCAGGAGCCTCACTGCATCAAAATGGAGGACCAGCCCTGTCTCAAAGCCATGGGTTCAATGCTCTTTTAGGAACAGAAGAAGTCCTCCTGAGGACACTCTGAGGGCTGCCATTGGCTGGAATCCCAGTCCCTCCCATCATCCCTGGCCCTGATTGGCTGGAAGCCCAGTCCCCCCCACATCCCACACAGAATGACATCACTGCTATGGAAGGCTCTCTTGACCAATCAGAGAGCAAGATAAAGGTTCTTCTGGAAGCTTCCGTGAGAAGGAGATATAAGGCCTGAGAGACCAAGAGACAGTTGGGGGAATTGTGTCGGTTGGAGATTGAGAGAGAGAGAGTTAAAGAGCGGATCTTGGAAGTTAGTCTCAGAATTGGACACTTAGGTTTATTTATTTCTTTAATAGCTTGTATGAATTGAACATTATATGCTTACAAATATTGTTCCTGCAAGATTCTTAATATCTTGTATGACTTATATTTCAGTTATATTTTGCTATTTATAATAAATACCTCCTTGGAGTATCTACTACTCGACTCTCCTTTTACACGTGTTTTGCTCAGTTGATGCTTGGAAGATCAGTAACGAAGGAGAAATAAGGTTCCTTAACTGGTCCCAGTGTAGGTTAAGGGAAACCCTTTTATAATTCACTGGATGGAAGCACCATGATTTAAGGAATTAAAGGGTCTTCTGGGCTTAGAGCCATAATGTCTACATGTCTAATTAACAATTTGTAAGCCACTCTGATAGCCTTTTGGCTGAAGATAGGGGTATAAAGTTATTATTATTATTATTATTATTATTATTATTGTTATTGTTACAGGGCCGCAGTTTGGCTGCTTGGACCACCGGAGATCATCACAGTGAGTCAGTTGGAAAAGCCCATCTCACTCCAGAAAATAAAGGTACTTGAGGAGTTTATACTCTACGTCTTTCTGTAATAATAGCTACAAAACTGATAATAGCATTTGGGACATTTAGTCTTTTAAAAACAAATATGGCATATTTAAATGCTGCTTTAAAACCTCTTTCCATCTGCCAGCTTTGTGATGGTTTTGGGGGAAATGAGAAAGTGTTGGGAGGGAGGGACTGCCAACAGAATTAGGAGAAGCATTGCAGGCTATGGACAATTTACGGCCAAGAAAGGTCCAAAACACACTCCAGTAATAGTCCATTTTGAAAGCGCTTTCACTGCCCTGGCCCAGTGCTAGGGAATCCTGGGAACTGGTGTTTATTGTGGCACCAGAGCTCACTGACAGAGAAGGCTCAATGTCTCACAAAACTACATTTCCCAGAATTCCATTTTGTGTTCTGGCGGCCATTTTGTGTGTTGCTTGTGACTGTGGGGAACAATGTTCCGGAACCTTCTCTGAGGCCTCAGTTGAACAGAGGCTTCTGTTTCTCTCCTGAGGCTCCAGAGTCAGAAGGAGGCCAGGCTCCTTGGGCCAAAAGGAAGGAAGTGTGTCTCTTTGTGTGTCTTTTGTGTGTCTTTTCTGAGAGGGTTTTCTTATTACACAGCTCTGCTCCTTCTGGGGAAGATGGGTTTTAAAAGGGATCAGAAATGGGGAGGAGAGTTTTAATACAAGCCTTATTCTTCTTGACAAACATCAGTCTTTGGCTTCTAAGAGGAGGCTTGTCCCCCCAAAAAGGCCAAAAGTGGCTCCTTTGGGAGGTTTTAAGTCTCCCCAGTTTCCTAATTAATAGATTTTCAGACAAGAAGGAAGGAGACAGACCAGACCATCTCATATTACCAAGAATGAAACAAATAAACATACAAACAAACAAACAAGAACAACAAGAATAAGGATTAGACAGAAAAACAAACTGCTTATATTTTTAAAAAGCAAGACCATTTTTAACAGGATAAAAAATCAACTTTGGTGCTTCTACCCTTTTACAACCGACTCAGGCTGTATCTGCACTACAGAAATAATCCAGTTCTAAAGTGTGTTAACTCTTCTGATTCCATCCTATAGAATCCTGGGATTTGTAGTTTGTTTTGGCATGAGAGCTCTCTGGCAGAGAAGGCTAAGTGTCCAAAGGTAAAATCCCAGGATTCCATAGCACTGAGCGGTTAAAGTGGTGTCAAAGTGCCTATTTCTGTTGTGTGGATGACACCTTCTTGGAAAATGGGCCGATGATGAGGAAAAGCACTGGGGAAGTCTGGAGGTTTCTGTAGATTATTTGTTTATTTATTCATTTATGATGCACTCATTTCACATCCAGCTATAGGGACATAACCAGGGTCCTCTCCAATTCCCCATCCCCTAATCCCCCACCACTCTAACAAGGCATGGAGTATCTGTTGTGTAGGGTAGCTGCTTCTCAAAGGGGGACAGGAAAAGTCTTAGAGGCCCCATTTCCCATTGCCAGGAGAGGAAAGGTGATTGTGGGGGGCAGGCCTAGAAGGAGGAGGGAAAGGTGGCCATGGGGAGAAGGAGGAAAGGCCTCAAAGAATACTCTCTTTTGGGGGAGGTATTGGTCTATGGCATGAAGACAATTGCCTCCCCCCCCACAAACACAAAGCAATGGCTGCCAAGGCCTTCCCTCCATCCCCCTCCTCTGACCTATTCAAATAAGATTGGAAGATGGTTAGCTACAAGACTAAAAGAGAAAAAGCACAGGTTTACATTAACAGAAATCAGATCAAAGGAAGGAGTAATGTTGCAAAAAGATGGAATTAAGGATGTCTTCCAGGAGTACTACAAGGATTTGTACAAGGAACATTTAGTAAAAGGTAATAGTATTAGTGAGTATTTGGATAAGATTAAACTCAGCACCCCAGTGGAAGTACAACTTAAAATGCTAAATGAGGATATAACTGCAGAAGAAATTGTTGAGGCTGTTAAAAAATGTAAGGACGGGAAAGCACCAGGCCCAGACGGTTTTACGGCAAAAGTTTACAAAACTTTTTTAGACGAACTGACTCTTCCCCTGAAATCAACTATGAACACTGTGATCAAAGAAGGAATTCGTCCATCATGGAGAGAAGCAAATATAGTGGTGATCCCAAAAGAAGGCAAAGATATATCAGACCCTAAAAATTTTAGGCCAATTTCTCTCCTCAACGTAGATTATAAAAAATTTTCGTACATTTTAGCCAATAGACTTTAAAAATGCATGCAAGAATGGATAGATGAAAACCAGAGAGGGTTTTTACCGGGTAGAGTCATGGGAGACAATTCAAGGATAATTTTGGATATCTGAGAATATTACCAACAACGCGGGGATAAAAAACTGGCAATCTTATTCGGAGACTTCGAAAAGGCTTTTGATACAGTAAATTGGGAAACTTTACTTAGAATTATTGAGAAAATGAAATTGGGAAATAAATTTGGGACATGGATAAGGGAGATTTACAATAATCAATGGGGAAAGATATGTGTAAATGGACAAAGTTCCCAAAATTTTCAAATTGAGAGAGGTACCCGTCAAAGGTGCCCTCTTTCCCCTTTATTATTTGTTTTAGTGACCGAGTTATTAATCAAATCTATTAAGGAAGATAATGAAATTAAGGGTCTGAAAATTAAAAGCCACAATTTTAAGGTTAGAGCTTATGCAGATGATTTGGCAGAAATATTGGATGATCCAAATGCAAGTGCAGAATTTCTGATAAAACGAATAAAAGAATTTGGAGATATAACTGGATTTAAATTAAATAAAGAAAAATCTCTCTTCCTAACTAAAAATCTATCCAAATTATAGAAGAAACAGAATTAATTAGCTTAACGGGAGTAAATATTCAAAAATCAGTGAGATATTTAGGTATTCATCTGACCAACAAAAATATAAATCTATTTGAAAAAAATTACAAAGTTCTTTGGGAAAAAATAAAGAAAAATCTCCGAAGATGGAGTAGATTAAAATTATCATTTTTAGGCAAAATTTCAGCAATCAAGATGATGATACTCCCCAAAATAATGTTCTTATATCAAATGATACCCATTTCAATTTCTAGGAAAACATTTAAGAATTGGAACAGAGAAATATCATCTTTTTTGTGGGAAGGGAAGAAACCGCGTGCCCGATTGAAAATCTTACAAGACTCAAAACAAAGAGGGGGTTTGGGGATTCCAAATTTAGAACTTTATTATGATGCATGTTGCCTTACCTGGATAAGAGAATGGATAACACTGAAAGATTGTAAGTTATTGGCGTTAGAAGGTGAAGGTTTACGATATGGGTGGCATGCTTATCTTGCGTATGGAAAAGAAAGTGTGAATAAACTTTTAGGAAGTCACTATTAGACGTTTGGAAAAGGTATAAAAAAAGATTAATGATAAAATTACCTAATTGGGTCTCCCCTCAGGAGGCATTTCAAAGGAGAGAAATGTTGCAAGATGAAAACTGGCTCACATATAAAATACTACTAAAAACATTTGGGGAAAAGACAAAATTAAAATCAATGGAGGAATTGGCTAAAGAAGGATATGAGATAAATTGGTTTCCTTATAGGCAAATTATGGAGAGATGGCAAAGGGACAAGAGAAAAATTGGATTTGTAAAAAAAATGATGAACCTGAAGTTTTTAAAATTATTACAACATATTCAAAGGGCACCATCAGAAAGCTATATAAATTATTATTACAAGAAAATTTAGAAACAGAGGTGGTCAAAGATGTTATGGTTAAATGGGCTAAAAATGTAGGACATAATTTGGAGTTAGCAAAATGGGAAAAAACATGGCGTAATGTCCCCAATTATTTGGCTTCACAAAGGATGCAAGAAAATTACTATAAAGTATATTTGCGCTGGTATATAACACCTGATAAAATTTCGAAAATATACAAGAACAACTCACCCATCTGTTGGAAATGTAAAAAAGAACAGGGCACCTTCTTCCATTGCTGGTGGTCTTGTGAAAAAATAGGGAAGTTTTGGGATATGGTAAATAAAACACTATCAGAAATGTTAAATATTACTTTGCAAAAACTTCCAGAACTATACCTGCTGAATATGATGAATGATGAGTTAGAGAAGAAATATGGTAAAAAAATAATAATTACGCAACAACTTTAGCAAGAATATCTCTGGCAAGATTGTGGAAGATGGAAAAAAAACCCTGAAAGGAACGAATGGTTAGAGAGTTTGTATGAGGCAGTTGAAATGGACAGGCTAACTCTAATTTTAAGAGGAAAGACATTAAATGAAATAGATCAATCATGGGGAAGAGTATTGGAATATCTGGGGAGAATTGGGAACACAAAATAAATCTATTAATACAGATATCCACAAACATATGATATTGTAAGTATAATTAGGTATCGCGAAGGAAATAATGAAATTAAATAAGTCTCAATAAGCAGAATCTGATTGCACAATCTCCACAAAATAGATGAATATGATTTAAGTTTGTAATAAGTAAGTGGTGGCTCGAAGAGAAGATAAATAAAAGTCTAGACTTTTTACAAGATAAAACAACCAACAAGAAGGGGGAGGAGGAAGTTGTATGAATGGATAGAAGAAAGAAGGTTTTAGTATGTCATAGAAGGTTAGATTAAGTGAGAATGTTGGTGGAGTGAAAGTTAGTAGGAGGTGATAGGGAAGAGAAGGACAGGTAAAGAGGGGTGAAGGAAGATTGGGTTAGGAACAGTAAATTAACGAAGGGAGAAGGAAGATAACAAGAAGGGAATGCACTGAAGGAAAGGTCAGAATGGAAGTTAGAAGGTAGGGTAGAGAGGGAGGTATGATTGATCTTGAAGGTATTGGTGGTTATGTATTCATTGTAATTGTTATTGTCATGTTGTTGTAAGGGGGAATGCTTATTTGTTTATATGTGATATCTTTATGTTTGATTGAATGTGAAATAAATTTATAATAAAACAAGAAAAAAACCTCAAACACCAACAGAGATCCAAAATGCACTGCATAAATACAGTGGAACCTCGCCATACGCGCGCTCGCCATAAGCGGCCTGTTTTATAGTATCAGCAAAGATTTAAGCTGTTGTTAAGGTTTGGAAATCCTATTTGGGGTCCCTTCCGACTTTGGGGCCCTTTCATCCTCCATTTTGCGTTCCCTGAAGGCCTCAAACTGCCATCTGCCAAGCGTTGAGACAGAGGCAGCCGTTTTGTGTTCCAGCGGCCATTTTGTGTTCTGGCAGCCATTTTGTGCTGCTTGTGACTGTGGGGAATAATGTTCCAGAACCTTCTCTGAGGCCTCAGTTGAACAGAGGCCTCTCTTTCTCTCCTGAGGCTCCAGAGAGAGAAGGAGGCCAGGCTCCTTGGGCCAAAAGGAAGGAAGTGTGTCTCTTTGTGTGTCTTTTGTGTCTCTTTTCTGAGAGGGTTTTCTTATTACACAGCTCTGCTCCTTCTGGGGAACATGGGTTTTAAAAGGGATCAGAAATGGGGAAGATAGTTTTAATACAAGCCTTATTATTATTCTTCACAAACATTGGGCTTTGGTTTCTAAGAGAAGGCTTGTCCCCCCAAAAAGACCAAAAGGAGCTCCTTTGGGAGGTTTTAAAGGTCTCTCCAGTTTCTTATTAAGAGATTTTCAGGAAAGAAGGAAGCCATCTCAAATGACCAAATAAAAATAGAAACAAACAAGAACAACAAAAATAAGGATTACAGACTAAAACAAACTACTTATTTTTTAAAAGGAAAACCATTATTTGGAGGGTAAAAACAAGACTTGGGTGCTTCTATCCTTTTACAACCAATTGAGGCTGTATCTGCTCTACAGAAATAATCCGGTTCGAAGCCACTTTAACTCTCCTGGCTCCGTCCTGTGGAATCCTGGGAATTTTAGTTTGTTGTGGCATGAGAGCTCTCTGGCAGAGAAGGCTAAGTGTCCCAAAGGTAGAATCCCAGGATTCCATAGCACTGAGTGGTTAAAGCAGTTTCAAAGTGACTTATTTCTATAGTGCAGATGCAGCCTTCTTGGGAAAGGGGCTGATGATGGGGAAAAGCACTGGGGAACTCTAGAGGTTTCAGCAGGTTATTTATTTGTTTGTTTATTTGTGATGCCCTCATTTCACATCTAGCTACAGGGACATAACCAGGGCCCTCTCCAATTCCCCATCCTCTAATGCCCCACCACACTAAGAAGGCATGGAGTATCTGTTGTGTAGGGGAGCTGCAGTGAATCTATCCTAGGTCCAGGGGGCTTTGTTTGGTGCAGAGGGAGGAAGGGGATGCCAACCTCTGCATTGACCCAAAGGAGGCATATGTCACCTGCGTATGTCACCAGCAGGATTCTCTGTGTCTTTGAGTGCTGCAAGGTTTCTTGCCAAGTTAATCCTAACCCTGCTCCCTTTTCTCAGGACCTTCATCTCTGCTTCCTTCTACACGGCTTTGGGGCCTCTCTTGCTGGAAGTGACCCAAGTGCAAGACCACCAGGACCCCTGCCCACCTGATGGCCGACACAGAGGCCAAGCGGAGGGAGTTGGGCTCCAAAAGAAACAGTCTGCGGAGGTACAAGAATTCTTTGGTGAGTTGAAGTTCTTGACTATTAATTTTCATCTGTGTCACTGCTGGGCCAGTTCATGAAAGCAAGCAGAGAACATATTCTCCCAATATGGCAGAGACAGTCCTGGTTAACCCTCTGTCACCCCACTTTTTCGGGGCTTTTAAAAATGTCCCGTTTGCTCTCTCATCCTCCCACTTTCCCCCTTCTCAGCTCACTTCAGTTCCTTAGTGCCATTCAGTTTGCACCCCATCAACTCAAAAGTGAGGAGAAGAGAGGAAAGAAGGAGGCAGGATATTGCCCTTCCCAGGAGGCTGAAACAGAAGCAAACTGCTGTGCCCTTCCCCATATGTGTGACCTTCCTCATAAACAACTTTGGCCATCCTCACCGCCTTCTGGATTGCTTGTCCACATGTGTCTTGCTTTTCCCATCTGTGCAATGTTGGAGGATATGGGGGAACATCTCTGGATCTAAATATGGGGTAGCCCCAGTGGCCCTCAATCCCAGTGTGCTCCCCAAAACTGTTATTAAAAATGACGTTTGCCTCTGAAATGTGGCAAGAAATGTCTAAATGCACTATAATTCTTTGGTTGCTAAATGTTCTGTATGTGTTGGGATAGTGAGTATCCTAATACATCCTCAATATCCCAGCCATGGCATAAATTATATTGTTTATGATATTAGAATCATAGAATCATAGAGTTGGAAGAGACCACAAGGGCCATCCAGTCCAACCCCATTCTGCCATGCAGGAACTCTCAATCAAAGCATACACATCAGATGGCAATCCAGCCTCATCTTAAAGACCTCCAAGGAAGGAGATGCCACTGCATTCTGAGGAAGGAGTGTGTTCCACTGTCGAACAGCCCTTATTCTCAGGACGTTCCTCCTAATATTCAGGTGGAATGGAATCTCTTTTCTTGGAGCTTGCATCCATTGTTCCGGATCCTGTTTTCTGGAGAAGCAGAAAACAAGCTTGCTCCCTCCTCAATATGACATCCCTTCAAGTATTTAAACAGGGCTATCATATCACCTCTTAACCTTGTCTTCTCCAGGCTAAACATGTCCAGCTCCCTAAGTATATTATATTGAAAGGATTTGAGACAAACTAGATTTAAAGTCAGCAGGTTTTTGCTTTCTAACATAATTTAAAGTTTATTTCCTGGACTGAATTCTGAAGTGATGAAATAATATTTGGGATGCACCATGCGATTCCTCCCCTTTTCCTTAGTCACTCTCTGGATGAAGGCTGTTTTCTGTTGCAGGTGACCTTTGCGGATGTGGCAGTATATTTCACTGAGGATGAATGGAATCTGTTGACGAAGAAGCAGAGACTTATGTACAATTGTGTAATGATGGAGAATTATGAGAATGTGGCTTCTGTGGGTAAGGAACCTGAATCCATTGTCCTTACTATGAAGACTGAGGTCCCTTATACTGTATGCTTAAATATCCTGGTGTTGGGATTCCACTAGAATTATAGAATCATTTCCAAACACCATCCAGCCTCTGTTTAAAGACCTCCAAGGAAGAGGACTCCACGAAACTAAGGGAGTTGCACTGTCAAAGAGCTCTTACTGTCGCTCCTCAAAGGGCTTGATGGTTTCAAGATCCTTCACCACATTGGCTGCCTTCCTCTGGGGATGTTCCAACTTGACAACATCCTTTTTAAATTGTGGGGCCCTGAACTGGACACAGGATTATTCTGACTAAAGCAGAATAGAGTAGCACTATTACATCCCTTGATCTAGAAACTTTACTCGTATTGGTGCAACCTAGAATGACATTGGCCTTTCTAGCTGTATACTGTATTGGTTGTGAGTCATCTGCTGGTGCCACACAGCATGAAGCATCCTCTGTAGTTAGTTTGCATCATGCCATGTGCTCTGACTCAACACTCAATGGCAGTCTCACAGGAAATGATGCCACTTTTCAATCAAAGTATTTTTACACATATTTATTGGAATATTTTTCAACTGTCTGAGTATCTGCTTTCATTGATTTCCTTATGGCAGTTCACCTACAATCTCTTCTTTGCTAGCTCCTAGGAGTAAGGATACAATCGTTATATGGATTTGGGGGCATCCAGAATAGTGTCATGCTCGGGTCACTCACACCAACTTTATTAATTTAACCTGAAATAGGGAGGGGTGAACGTAGGACTAAATCTTGGGGTAACACCTTCCTCTCTTAACTCTGAGATTAAGTCTTGTCTGCCATTGTCCTTGTTTACAGAAGAACTTGTCAGTCATGAGAGAGTCCACACAGGAAAGAAGTCACATAAATGTCAGCATTGTGGAAAAAAATGTGCCTACAAGTCAGTCCTTGTCAAGCATCAGAGAGTCCACACTGGAGAGAAGCCACACAAATGCCAGCACTGTGTGAAATGTTTTTCTTCGAAGTCAGAGCTAGTTGTACATCAGAGAATCCACACAGGAGAGAAGCCATACAAATGCCAGCATTGTGAGAAATGTTTTTCTCTGAAATCACACCTAGTGAGACACCAGAGAATCCACACAGGAGAGAAGCCATACAAATGCCAGCATTGTGGGAAATGTTTTTCTCA
>JACSCI010000513.1:0-13207 GCA_016801065.1 Sceloporus tristichus | reverse complement strand
GGAGAGAAGCCATACAAATGCCAGCATTGTGGGAAATGTTTTTCTCAGAAGTCACACCTAGTAACACATCAGAGAGTCCACACAGGAGAAAAGCCACACAAATTCCAGAAATGAACTAACATTATATTTATCAAGAAGCAAAACAAAGAATATATTTTAAATCTTGTGGTGATAAGAAAAAGCCCTTGTGATTTCCTGTGTTAGGTTTGTGTGTCCATATGCCTGTTTATGTTTTTCAATTATATTTTGTTATTTTGAGGTTTTAATTGCCTTTATTATAGATTATTGCTTTCGTTTATAAATTTGAGTGGGGATTATGGGTGGTGGAATAGGTTAGCTAGACAGAGGGGTTGGATTGGCTGCAGCTGGTTGGAATAGTTATGGGAATGATAGCATTTGGAATTTGTTCGATGTTGGCAGAAGAAAGTTGGGGACAGGTATTAACAGAAAGGGCTAGTTTCTGGGAATGGCAAAGGGGGCCTTGTTTTCTGTGGGGCATAGACTGTGGGATTTGGAGGTGGGGGCCAGGTTTGGACGAGTGTGATGTTTTAGGTTTTGGGGTTTTAATGTTTGGTTTGGGGAGGGCAGCTCTGACTTAAAGACTGAATTTCTGATTATGTGTTTGCAATAAAGTTTTTGTTGTTTCAACACACTGGACTCATTGGTGTACAGAAATACTGCATTTGCACAAAATGTACCCTTTCTTCTCTCCTCAGCCCTCAGCTCCATTCCCAGCCAGAAAAACAGAGGCAAACACACATATATACTCAGAGAGACAGAGCTATATGTACAAAGCAGAGCCTTCCCAGCCTTTCCCTCCTGAGTCCAGCTCCGCAGCTTCGGCTCCATTCCGGAAGGAAGGAAAAAAGGCCGTAGTTCTTCCCTTCTTCCAAAGGCCGACAATGGAATAAACAGCAGCAGCAGGAAAGGCCTTACGATCCTTGCGCATGCTGAGAAGGGGTCTTTGGGGCATCTGAAAGGAATGAAAGTGCCAAGGGAAGCGAAGCATAAAGGGACTGCTGAAGTCGGGGGGGGGGGATTTGGGACCTGTTTCAGGCACCTTCCTCCTGGAACCCATTATTAGAGCCTTCCACAGCTAACTATGATGCTTTAAATGGCTATTTCACAGATAATGTCTCTCAGATAAGAGCCAAATTGGACCTCAGCATTATTGCGGAGGCTATAAGTGAAGCGTCCATGAGTAAGATCATACTGGATCAATTTGAATCTGAGTACTGAGGACATGGACAAGCTCCTTGGAAGTGTGAAGAGGAGAACTTGCCCTCCCAACCCTTGCCCTTTTTATATCACCTGAAATATATCATAGATGCATCTCTTAGTTAGGGCTATTTTCCATCATGTTTAAAAGAAGCAGTGTTACGGCCGTTTATGGAAAAACGCTCCCTAGATCCCTTGGAGATGAACAATTACAGACCGGTCTCCCGTCTTCAATTTCTAACCAACATAATTTTGAGGATAGTTGCTCTTCATCTCCAAGCGGTCTTGGATGAGACAGATTATCTGGACCCATTTCAAACTGGCTTCAGGATGAGATACAGAGTCGAAACTGTTATGGTTGCCTTAGTAAATGATCTTTGCTTCAAGGGAGGATGTAACTTACCAAACTTTAAGCTGTAATATTATTATGCAGCTTGTCTCAAAAGGTTAGAAGAATGATTCAAATTAGAAAACAAGACTTTATTGAATATAGAAAAAGCTAACCTGAATCTTTGTATACATGTATATATGTGGTATATCATGGAAAGGGACAAATAAATTCACTCTGTGCCTAAACTATAAAGAAAATGATATGAAAATGTTATACAGGTGGTATCTAACCCCCCCAAAACCCCGCCAGATATACAAAACTGGCAATACTAAGTGCTGGAAATGTGGGGAACCCGAGGGAAGTTTCTTTCATATTGGTGGACATGCATTAAAGCTAAAGGATTCTTGCAAAGGATTCATGGAACCGTCCAAAACATTCTTGATATAAATATTCCCTTTGAACCACATTTATTTTTACTAAACATGACACACAACATAAAGTCAGTAAAATACAATAGCATTATTTTATATATGGTCTCATGTGCAAGGATCTTATTTGCTCAAGTTTGGAAATCTGCAATTAATCCTTCTATCGAAGATTGGTTGATTAAGATACATGAAGCTAGAAATATGGACATAGTATCTGCCTTACTAAGAGGGAAACCAAAATAATATTTGGAAATGGAGTGGAGTTGTCTTAAAACATTTGAAGAAAAGGGCGATAACATTCTGTTAATTTAACAGTTAATATTTGGTCGATATTTGGTCATGGGAATATCTCAGTGTAATAAAAAAATGAAAATAAAAAAAGGAAGACCCACATCATTGTTGTGGGGAGCGCCACATACGGAGTTGTATAGCCACATTCTCTGCTGCTCCTGGCCTTGCTGCAGTGGAGTCATTGGCAGTTTGAGGGTGGCGACACGCTCCAACGCTGCAATAGTAAAAGGAAGTGTTTATACTTTGCTTGTTGTTTCTTGCTCCCTTCACTCTTAACTGTAGGGGACATTCAGACTACATTTTACCCCGGTTCCCAAACCGGTTTAAAAGTTGGTAGTTCACACTCGCGCTGATTTTAACACAACTCGGTCAGGGGCTTGCACAAGAGATCCAGGACAAATCCCCCTTAGCACCTGTTTTCTGAAAGCAGACTATTGACCTTTTCTTTTTGGAAACAACCTGCTCTTCCCTGCTGATGGCAAATATGAACTCAGCCCTGGTCATGATCGGATCAAGTTCAGGGGTAGATTATCCCGATTGAGGTAAAGGGTAGTAGGAACTTGTTTCCGGGGAGATTCCATATGGGGGCAGCTGGATCTGCCCAGTTCTATCCAGGGCAAATGAGGGAGAGGGAATGGGGCCTTTGTGAAGGTGGGGGGAATGACCTTCCTGGTGCTGGTCCTCCAGGTGAGCCATGCATTGGGCAAGGAGTCCCTCTCCTCATCACCTGCAGCCTCTGGATCCGCTGGAGGCAGGGCTCTTCTCCAGCATCACCTGGAACAAGGAACCAGAACAATGGACAACAACAGATGGATGTGTGCATGTGTGTTTGTGCATATACATCTGTACATCTGTGTATGTGTATATGTATGTGTAGGCATCTCTATCTAAGTGCACTCAGACTTATACCTTTATGAGTCATCCCTGGCCCTGGTTGGCTGGAATTGCAGTCCCTCCCACCATCCCTGGCCCTGATTGGCTGGAGTCTCAGTCCCAGCCTCCCTGTGTTCTGGCAGCCATTTTGTGTTCTGGTGGCCATTTTGTGTTTTGCCGGCCATTTTGTGCTGCTTGTGACTGTGGGGAATCATGTTCCAGAACCTTCTCTGAGGCCTCAGTTGAACAGAGGCCTCTCTTTCTCTCCTGAGGCTCCAGAGTCAGAAGGAGGCCAGGCTCCTTGGGCCAAAAGGAAGGAAGTGTGTCTCTTTGTGGGTCTTTTGTGTCTCT
The DNA here is from genome assembly GCA_016801065.1 of Sceloporus tristichus. NCBI lineage: Eukaryota > Metazoa > Chordata > Lepidosauria > Squamata > Phrynosomatidae > Sceloporus > Sceloporus tristichus. Next base: position 9,715 of record JACSCI010000513.1, on the reverse strand, counting down.
TTTCTGAGAGGGTTTTCTTATTACACAGCTCTGCTTCTTCTGGGGAACATGGGTTTTAAAAGGGATCAGAAAAGGGGAGAACAGTTTTAATACAAGCCTTATTCTTATTCTCCACAAACATTGGGATTTGTCTTGTCCCCCAAAAAAGGCCAAAAGGAGCTCCTTTGGGAGGTTTTAAAAGTCTCCCCAGTTTCCATATTAAGAGATTTTCAGGCAAGAAGGAAGACCAGACCATCTCATATTATCAAGAATGAAACAAACAAGCAAACATACAAACAAACAAACAACAAGGATAAGGGACTGTTTGGGGACTTTTTGTGTTCTCACAACCATCGAGTGCAATCAGGAAAACCTTTCTTTAGGATCAGAAATCCTGTTTGGGGCCCTTCCGACTTTGAGGCCCTTTCATCCTCCATTTTGGGTTCCCATAAGGCCTCAAACTGACAGCTGCCAAGTGCTGAGGCAGAAGCAGCCATTTTGTGTTCTGGTGGCCATTTTGTGCTGCTTGGGACTGTGGGCAATAATGTTCTGGGGACTCAGGGCCAGTGGGGAAGCTGGGCTTTGGGGACTGGAAGAGAGATTTGGGACAGAGACCCTCCCTTTGGGCCCTAGCTGGGGGAGTCCCACCGGTCCTTGCCTCCCCCTTTGAGGAAGGAGACCCCCCATCAGCCCCCTGGACTCACTCCTGCCACTCATTCCTATACATTTATAGATATTTGTTATATCAAGTGCAACATATTCAGCAGTTTGCATCTTTTTAAAAAATATTCAAGGAAAAATGAAGAAATTGTGATTTTAACAATAGATCCATTCAGAAACAATGCACACAAATGTATATGCCTCAATTTCTATGTGGCTTTAGCAAGAAGAGGGAGGCGGTTCATACTTCATGCTCCTGCTATGACTGACATAGGAAACGCAGCAGTTAAGCTTAGAAAAATAGTCTCATCTCCAAAAATAAAGTAATTATTTTGACCAGTGTTTAAATGGGGAGGGGGCCATGATGATGAGAGGGCATGGATTAGATCTGTAAGGTAATTCATGTCTCATCCAGCCCAAGAGCTAGAGCTTCTTCATCTGGGACATAAAACAGGTCCTCCCCCTCCTCCTCTGTGTGAAAGAGAAATCAAATTCTCATCAGTCATGATGACACAGCATGAAAAATTTGCATTCCTGCATTTAAAAATCTGAGGAGTCCTGAGTCCTGTTGGTTAACCCTAGAGAGTAGACCCATTGAACCCATAAGTGACTGGTGAGTCAACTTATAGATAAATTCCACTGATTCAGTGATTCTACTCTGATCAGGACTAGGCACAAGATAGAGGCTAGGATTTAGGTCTGCATGTGGCATGTGTCCCAAGACAAGATGGACAGGCAACAGTGTGGAAAATGGGCACTCTCCACATGGGCAAAGGCATTATCAGAATTGTGACTTCTCTGCATGCAGAAGGCTGCCATGGGAATTGGGTGCTCCCTTTCCATCAGCTCAATCCTCTGGTGTCCCCTGATCCTGGGAGAAAGGCTGGATCCCATGGAAGGGGAGCAGCCTGAGAAGAGAGAGCTCCTTTCCTGCCCTTCTTGACTGGGGGCCTCCCTGGAGAAGGGCCATTTGTAGACTCATTCCACCCAGAGCAACACTGGAGCATAGAGAGTTCTGCTGGTTTGGCCACTGGGAGAATGAGGAGCCACCAGGCCAGACAGCCTGACCCAGCAAAACCCTCTATGCTCCAGTGTTGCTCCGAGTAGAATCAGACTACAATTGGCCATTCAGTGACCCAGGTCCTACCATACAGTTGTGGAAGCCATCCCGCATAGCCATTCCATGCCTGGTGAGAGTGTTGGTGTGAGGTATTAGATAAGCATCCAGCTGTGTTTCTGTAGTCAGAAGCAAAATGAAGAAATCTTCCTCTGAGGGCATTGTGGACCTCTGCAGGTTTTAGCAGATAATGCACTCATTTCACATCCAGCTATGAGGACATAGTCAGGACCCTTTCCAATTCCCCATCCCCTGATCCCCAACTACTCTCCCAAGGCATGGAGTAAGTGTTGTGTAGGGGAGCTGCAGTGAGTCTGTGCTAGGTCCAGGGGGTTTTGTTTGGTGCAGAGGGAGGAAGGGATGCTCACCTCTACATCGGCCCAAAGGAGGCATATGTTACCTGCATATGTCATCAGCAGGATGCTGTTCTCTGTGTCTTTGGCTGCTGTAGAGTTTCTTGCTAAACCAAGCCTTACCCTGGTCTCTTTTCTCAGGAACTTCATCGCAATCCCCTTGTACACAGGGTTGGGACATTGTTTGCTGGAAGTGACCAAAGTGCAGGGCCACCAGGATCCCCCTGCCCACCTGATGGCCAACACCAAGGCCAAGCAGACGGAGCTGGGCTTCAACAGAAAGAGGCTGCCGAGGGTTAACAGCTCTTTGGTAAGTTGCCATCCTGACCTGGCTGGATCATGAAAGCAAGCGAAGAAGATACTGTCCCAGTTTGGCAGAGAGAGTCCTGGTTAATCCTCTGTCTCCTCATTTTTTCAGGGGCTTAGGAAATGTCCTATTTCACTCTCCTCCTCCCATTTCCTCCTTTCTCCTCAGGTCCGTTCAGTTGCTGCAAAATGTGTTCCAAGTTCAAAAGATGTGTGCATCCCATCAATTCAAAAGAGGGGAGAGGGGAGGAGAGAAGGGGGCAGGGTCTTGCCCTTGCCAGGAGTCTGAGCCAAAAGCAAAATGCTGTACCCTTTCTCGCTTGTGTCATTAACAATTTTGGCCATCTTGACCCACTTCTGGTGTTGCTTGTCCACATGTGTTGCTTGTCCACATGTGTGTTGTTTTCCCCATCTGTGAAATGCTGGATGATATGGAAGAATATCTCTGGACTTAAATTGAGGGTGGGCCCAGTGGCCCTCAAGCCCAGAGTACTCTCCAGAACTGTTTTTTAAAAATGAAATTTGCCTCTGAAATTAGGTGAAATATGGCTAAATGAAAGCTAATATACATGTTGGAATAGCCAGTATGTTAATCAATCAATAATATTCCAGAAATGGTCTAAATTATATTGTTTATCATATTGTATATTATATTGAAAGGATACAAGACAAACTGGATCTCAAAGGCTGTAGCTTTTTGCTTTCTTGCAGAATTTAAAGTTTATTTCCTGGACTGAATTCTGAAGTGTTGAAATAATATTTGCAATGCACCATGTGCTTTCCTCCCCTTTTCTTTAGTCACTCTCTGGATCAGGGCTACTTTCTATTGCAGGTGACCTTTGCGGATGTGGCTGTATATTTCACTGAGGAGGAATGGAAACTGTTAACGAAGAAACAGAGACTGATGTACAGTTATGTGATGATGGAGAATTATGGAAATGTAGCCTCTGTGGGTAAGGAACCTGAATCCATTTCACTTCCTTTGAAGACTGAGGTCCCTTTCATAATTCACTGTCAGAGTGCTATGATTCCACTTTAGAATTATAGAATCAAAGAGTTGAAATAGACCACAAGGACCATCCGGTTCAATCTTCTGCCATGCAGGAATAGACATTCAAAGCACCCCCAAGGGATGGCCATCCAGCCTCTGTTTAAAGATCTCCAAGGAAAGAGACTCCACCAAACTCTGAGGGAGTATATTCCACTTTTGAAGAGCTCTTACTATCAGGAAGTTCCTCCTAAGGTTTAAGTGGCTTGCATCCATTGTTCCATGTCCATTAATTTGAAATTAATAATAATAATAATAATAATAATAATAATAATAATAATAACCATAAAGCGATGCCACCATGCTCTGATGGAGTATATTCCACTGTTGAATAGCTGTTATTGTCAGGAAGTTCCTCCTAATATTTTGGTGGAACCTTTTTTCCTGTGGCTTGTGTGATCGAGTTTTGATTTATATCAATTTTGGGTACCAAGCGATCAAAAATCATGACCCCTGACTGACCACATCTCAGCCGCCATTATCCCAAAAGCGAGCTGACCACGTAGCCAGACAAGCCTAACAGGCCATGGCTAAAGCAGAAAGGTAGATTTAAACCTTTATAACCAGTTCTGGGAGTTGCCATTGTCGCAGGCAACCTGAATGAGGACAAAGGAAGTTTGCCTCACCTATTGATGGTATTAAGTACCCAGCCATCTACATAGTAGTCTTCTCCCAAAGAAGTGGCAGACCCTTTTGTGTATCCATTGTTTAACTTTAGTCTTAGTCAATAGATAGCCATGAAGACCTTTGTTCTGCAGGTAGCTATAGCCTGAGGATACGTTTCGCAGTATAAATAGGACCCAGATTCCAGCCCTCCTTTGGGCTTTGTGAGCTACAGTTCCAAACCTCAACTCTGTCGAGCAATCGCTCTGGAGCCCTTTTGGGCACTGTGCCCTGCTGAAATCACTTGGGCAAGCCAAAGCCCACTGTCTCTTTCGGGCCTCTTGTTAGCTTAGCCCGCTGGAACTTAGCTCCTAGCCATCGCGGTTGCCGCTTGCTTTCTGTTCCCCGCTGCCGTGTTCACTTACCAACATCCCTCACATCTGTCGCTTGCAGAAGACTCCTAAGGTAAATATTTCAACGGTGCCTCTATCCTTTCTCCTTTACCCCCAACTCTTCCCCTCCCTTGCTTTAGCATTGAATGTGCATGTGCGTGTGTGATCCCTTTTTGGTTGTGTGGCTTTAATAAATGTTTATATTTTAATTGCAACTCATTGACATTGCAGTCTCTGTTTCTTGGGGTTGGACTATATGACCTCTGGTATACACATAGGGACCCAATCCGCTGCGTGCGTTGTTAGGACACGCATCTTGTCAATTTGAGCTAATTAAATTCCTCTGATTCGATCCTTCCTAACACTTGCGTCCATTGTTCTGTGTCCTTTGCTTTAGAGCAGCAGAAAGCAAGCTTGCTGCATACTCAGTATCTCTTCAAATACTTGAACAGGGCTGTCATATCCATTCTTAACCTTCTCTTCTCCAAGCTAAACGTACCCAGCTCCCTAAGTCATTCCTCAGAGAGCATGGTTTCCAGACCATTCACCATTTTGGTTTCCTTCCTCTGGACATGCTCCAGTTTCTCAACATCTGTTTGAATTGTGGTGCCCAGAACTGGACACAGGATCATTGCAAGTGAGCCCTGACCGAAACAGAATAGAGTGGCACTATTACTTCCTTTCATCTTGACACTATACTCCTATTGATACAGGCTAGGATCACATTGGCCTTTTTAGCTGCTGCATCACACTATTGACACATGTTCAACTTGTGCTCTACTACCATTCCTAGTTCTCTTTCACACGAAATTTAATTGTCATAACAACTTCATGTGGCATCTTGGAATTTCTAGTTTTAGTGAAGCACTATTGTTCTCCACTTTGTAAGGATTCTCAATATCCAATCCTAAACTGCCAATTCTGGAATTTTGTGGGAAGGAGCCATGGAGATTAATGCTTTTTGCCCCTAAATGGTCCTCAGCCTATTCCTGAGCAGGTTTCCTGGCTTTTGTGGCCCCTCTTCCAGCCTTTTGAGGCTCTGGAGAGGCTTCATGGGAAACAGGCCTCCCTTGGCCCTGCAATGGATCAGAGAGGGCCCAACAGTGGCAAAATGGCCTCCACTTCCACAAAGGGATGCTGTGGGATATTGAGGGGCAAAACATTATACCATATTTTTAGGCAACACAATTTGGGGTTTCCCCTGAGATCCCCTGGGGTCCAATGTGACTACCCCACTTCCCAACAGTAGTCCATCTCTGTCTTAGAGATGCCTTAAGGTTGTTTTAAGGCTCATCCCTCACACTTGACCCTCACTAATATCAGAAACCAGGTCCCAGACTCCTTGTTCTGCCTTTCCTAATGCATTAGTTGCATAATGATTGTCTTGCCTTTCTCAAGAAATGAGCCTCAAAGAGTCCCTTTTGTGCATCACACTCTGTGGGTGTGTGTCTGTGATAGAGAGATGGAGGCAATGTGAAAAACAGAAAGGCAGGGAAGAGATGCTGAAGGTCAAATGGTAAAGCAGTGCAGATGGGCAAGAGGGAAGGTAGGAGAGCGGAGGGAGAAAAGGAAGGGGATCAGGCCTCTGGGATCCAGGAGGGGAAGGCAGGAGCAAAGCCAGGATTGCCTAGCTTGAAAAACACACAAAGCATCACAAGAAGTAATTTGTATTGTAGCAATAAGGGTAAACATCAATCCATAAAATGAAATCCTAAACCTGGCAGGTAAAAATTGTCCCAAATAACTTTGAGAAATATAGACTTAAAATAGTGGCTTTGGCACCGTTGCTTAGAAAGTTGTATCCTAATCGAGTATCTCTGAAGCTGAGTTATATAACATTTCAGGCAGAATACAAGCTACACATGGTGTGTTTATAGTGTTTATAGTGGCAACCCACTCATTAACTTCAAACTTCTAAAATTATTCATATAAAACATAACAGTCAAATGGATATAGTGCAGAAAACACCGTATACAATCCTATTAATCCCAAAATGGAAGTTGTATAAAAATGTAATCGCCTGACTCTGGGTCATAATTATTTCAAGATATTTCATGGGTGTTTCTGCATCTGTTTCAAGAAAATCCTGCAACAAATAATCACAGCTGCACAATATCTGGCAACTTTAACAGTTACCTGCTCCTAATAATACAATTATTTGCAAGCTCTCCTCTCCGACTTCCATCAACTTCACCATCCCTTGTACACACAACGCTAATCCACACCAATCCACATGTGAGCTGTATACTGTATTGGTTGTGAGTCATCTCCTGGTGCCACACAGCATGAAGGGACCTCTGCAGTTAGCTTCCATCATGCCTTGGTCTCTGACTCAGGACTTTATGGCAGTCTCACAGGATATAATGCCACTTGCCAATCAAACTATTTCTCCACATATTTAATACAGTATTTTTGCAACATTCCTTTTTCTGACTATCTGCTTCCAGTGATTCCCTTAAGTCCCCCTCCAATCTCTTCTTTGTTAACTCCTATAAATAAGGATACAATTGTTCCATGGATTTAGGGGCATTAGTACGGTCATGCTTGGGTTACTAACAGAAACTCTCTTAATTTAATCTCTAATAAGGAGGGGTTAATGAGGGCTAAATCATGGGGTAACACCCTCCTCTCTTAACACTGATTTTCAGTCTTATCTGTCACTGTGCTTCTTTACAGAAAAAGATTTGAGTTATGAGAGAATCCACACAGGAAAGAAGTCACATAAATGCCAGCATTGTGGGAAACATTTTGCTTACAAGTCAATCCTTGTCATGCATCGAAGGGTCCATACAGGAGAGAAGCCATACAAATGCCAGCATTGTGGCAAATGTTTTTCTCGCAAGTCATTCCTAGTGAGACATCAGAGAGTCCACACAGGAGAGAAGCCATACAAATGCCAGCATTGTGGGAAATGCTTTTCTATGAAGTCACACCTAGTGAGACATCAAAGAGTCCACACTGGAGAGAAGCCATACAAATGCCAACATTGTGGGAAATGTCTTTCTCAGAAGTCAGACCTAGTGACACATCAGAGAGTCCATACAGGAGAGAAGCCATACAAATGCCAGCATTGTGGGAAATGTCTTTCTCAGAAGTCACACCTAGTGAGACATCAAAGAGTCCACACTGGAGAGAAGCCATACAAATGCCAGTTTTGTGGGAAATGTTTTTCTCAGAAGTCAGTCCTAGTGAGACATCAGGGAGTCCACACTGGACAGAAGCCATAAAAATGCCAGCAGTGAACTAACATTATTTTTTGTCAATAAGGAATACAAAAAATATATTTGCAGTCCTGCTGTGCTAAGAAAAGGCCCTTGTGATTTTGTTTTTCTGCCCATATGTCTATTTATGTTTTAAAATTGTATTTTGTTAGATTTAGGTTTTAATTGCTAATAGGATAGATAATTGTTTTGGGTTGTAACTTTGGCTGGGGATTGTGGTTCGTGGTATAAGTTAGCTAAATGGGGGGCTGGGATTTGTTGCAGTTGGTTAGAATAGTTTTGGGAATGATAAGCGTTTGGAATTTGTGGGATGTTGGCTGAAGAAAGTGGAGGCTGATATTAACAGGAAGGTGGCTAGTTTCTGGGAATGGCAAAGGGGGGCTTGTTACCTGTGGGACATAGACTGTGGGAATTGAAGGTGGGGGCTAGGTTTTAAGAGGGTGGAGTTTTAGGTTTGGGGGTTTTAATGTATTGTTTGGATTGGAGTGGGCAGTTCTGACGTAAACGCTGAATTTCTGACTATGTGTTCTCAATAAAATTCTTTGTTGTTTCAACAGACTGGACTCATTGATGTACAGAAGTTCTGCATTGGCACAAAATTGACCCTTTCTTCTCTCCTCAGCCATCATCTCCATTCCCAGCTATAAGAACAGCAGAGGCAAACACACATACATTTATATATATGTATATATGTGTGTATTATATCTACATACATACAGTATACATAGACTTTATTTCCAATGCAGAGCCTTCCTTTCTTGCCTTTCCTGGGCTCCATTGTGGCCTCTTCAAAGTGTCCTCAAAATAAGGAAGGAAGGGGAGGTCGCTGAACCCCCGGCACACTCCTTCCCTTCCCTCAAAGGCCGCCAATGGAATAAACAGCAGTAGCAGTAAAGCCCTGGTTATCCCTGCGCATGATCAGAAGGGGTCTTTGGATGTATGTGCGCATGCACAGTCTCAGCCCTAAAGCCATTGCTGCCCTCACACTCTGTTCTGAGGGAAGGAAGGATGGAAATGGGGGGAAACCATTGTTCGTTCAGAGGAATGGCTGGAATGTCTTCGGGGGGGGGGGCTTCTTGGGGATTATAAGAAGAAGGAATCCCCTCTTCTCCCCCCAACCAAAACGCAGGGGGACTGCCAGGTCTCCTCTCCCTCTTTCCTTCCATGCCTCCTCCTCAGGGGATTCCTTAGGGCCCTGGTACTTGGGGGTTACCATGAGAAGAGAGGGCAGGGGGGACCATTGGAGAGGGGCTTGACCATGGAGGGGGGTCCAAAGATAAAAAGGGCTTTGAGGAGCCCCCTCCATCCTGGAAAGTGGGGCAGAGGAGAGTCCCTCCCTTCTGATGCCTCATTTGGAGAAGATTTTTGTGCCAAATAAAGAGCACCACACAGCATAGGCTTCAATAGCATTGGGAACAACATTATTTGGGGGGGGGGGGTTCTCTGGGGTCTTGGGGGGAGGAGGGGGGAATCTGGGACCTGACTCAGGCACTCCCCCCCAGAACCCATTATTAGAGCCTTCCACAGCTCACTGTGATGCTTTAAATGACCATTTTGCAAATAAAATCTCTCAGATCAGAGCCAACTTGGATGCTGACATTATTGCTGATGCTATAGGTGAGGTGTCCAGTGACTCTGTGAATGGGATCATCCTGGATCAATTTAAATCTGTGAGTACTGAAGACATGGACAAGCTCCTTGGAAGTGTGAAGAAGACAACTTGCCCTCTCAACCCTTGCCCTTCATGGCTAGTCATCCAAGGAGGAGATGCACTTAGGACTCACCTGAGATATATCATAGATGCATCTCTGAGGGAGGGCTATTTTCCATCTTCCATAAATGAAGCGGTGGTACAGCCGCTTCTGAAAAAGCCCTTCCTAAATCCCTTGGACATGAACAAATACAGACCGGTCTCCCATCTTCCATTTCTAAACAAGGTGATTGAGAAAGCTGTTGCTCTTCAACTCCACGTGGTCTTGGATGAAACAGATTATCTAGACCCATTTCAAATTGGCTTCAGGATGGGATACGGAGTC
>JACSCI010000512.1:0-31996 GCA_016801065.1 Sceloporus tristichus | reverse complement strand
TGCATTTCTAGGCATTGGCTCGCCATAAAGGTAGCTCACATTCTGTGAGCATCAGCCAAAGTGCTCAACAAAAGTGCAAAGTACAGGAATAGTCCACAAACCTTGCTGTTTACCCAAGGTCTGTGACCTATGGTATCCTGAGATGGGCATAGCTTGCTAAGAAAAAGTAACCAAACCACAGTGTTTGAAAAATCAGTTCATTTCTAGGCATTGGCTCGCCATAAAGGTAGCTCACATTCTGTGCGCATCAGCCACAGTGCTCAACAATAGTGCAAAGTACAGTGGTCCCCCGGGTTACGAAATTAATTCGTTCCGCGGTTAATTTCGTAACCCGAAAAACCTTCGTAAGCCGAATTGCCATAGGCGCTAATGGGGAAAAGCCGCGGCTCCGCCGCGGCTCCATTTAAAACAGCGCCGGGGTTTTTTCGTAACCCGAAAAAACCTTCGTAACCCGGGACAATAATTCCCTATGGGAATTTTTCGTATCCCGAAAAATTCGTAACCCGGCGCATTCGTATCCCGGGGTACCACTGTACAGGAAAAGTCCACAAACCTTGCTGTTTACTCAAGGTCTGTGACCTATGGTATCCTGAGATGGGCATAGCTTGCTAAGAAAAAGTTACCAAACCACACTGTTTGAAAAATCAGTTCATTTCTAGGCATTGGCTCGCCATAAAGGTAGCTCACATTCTGTGCGCATCAGCCACAGTGCTCAACAATAGTGCAAAGTACAGGAAAAGTCCACAAACCTTGCTGTTTACTCAAGGTCTGTGACCTATGGTATCCTGAGATGGGCATAGCTTGCTAAGAAAAAGTTACCAAACCACAGTGTTTGAAAAATCAGTTCATTTCTAGGCATTGGCTCGCCATAAAGGTAGCTCACATTCTGTGCGCATCAGCCACAGTGCTCAACAATAGTGCAAAGTACAGGAAAAGTCCACAAACCTTGCTGTTTACTCAAGGTCTGTGACCTATGGTATCCTGAGATTGGCATAGTTTGCTAAGAAAAAGTAACCAAACAATCTAACTGGTCCAACTATAACATATCAAACAACCAAGAACAATCAAATATACATTCTAACTTTTTGAACTTATACAGTAATGTACAACCACACTATGAAGTAGCCAGATTGGCAAGAGTGTGAGCAGCAAACCAGGTCTTCATCTGCTCTAGTTCTTCCAGTAATTTTTGCACTGCAAACAAAATAACACATTGAACAATGTAAAATTAGCCATCCAAAGTCGTTCTACATGTAAAAAAAGGGCAGATTATACAAAAACAACTTACAGGAATCAGGTGCAGGCATCCTCGCCATGCTCTGTTCCAGAGCCTGCATTCGTTGCTCCATTGACATTTCTGTTGGAATGAAGTAAACTTTAGCAAAGTGACTGTGGATGGCCAATATTTCATGCATTAATGATCTTTGCAGAATGATACTCACGGCTCACACCAGGAACACCCATCCTGTTTTCAAGGACAGCTATTCTTCTCTCCAAATCTAAAGAAAGCATACAATGTTATGGTGCAGGCTTTATTTATAACCTCAGTAAATATAAATATGTTGGTTTTATCATTTGTGAGCAACATAGCCTGATATGTTAACAGCATAATTGTACTATTTAACATTTTCTAGTAATCCACCAGGTAATTTTGGGCAGTGTAGCTTGTCAGAGCAAATTCATAAAGGGTCAAACCTGAAGGTTAGCAGTAGAAACATTTTATAAGGTGTCTTTCCCCTAATTAATGGCCCATCAAGGTATCCCTCTCTGTGGCAGCAATCAGATGACAATAGTGGTAGAATTCTTGCATATCTCCATGGCAATGTAAAGTGGAAAGCGATTAAATAACAAGGAAAACACGTTAACCCATGCACTGGTCATGCAAGTTTTAAATGGTACATCTACAATGTTTCCTTGTTGAGAAGTTCCACAAAACAATGTTTAACCTTTTTGGCAGCAAAGACTGCTAAGGTCGGGAGTCATGCCATGTGACTAATTATTTGTGTTTTCTATGTTCATGCTAACCCTCCCCACCTTTGGCCAAATCCAATATACTAATCTGATGATGTCACAAATCTGACCCATATCTTACATAAGAATATAGAAGAAAAATAATAATGTTATGTTTCTCTTCCCATTTGGCACTATACAGGCCTAGAAGCAGTATGTGCATAATATGAATGAAACTAGATAATCAATTGTTTTAGCTATTAATATCAATATGCATATATGCATTAACATGTATTTTATATCATGCATTGTAAATCTTAAATATCCTGAAATAAACCTACCATTATCATCCTCCAAGGCAGGTATGGATGAAGGGACGGGGGATGGCTGATGCTCATCAAGCACGTCTAAATTGGAATGATGAACATGACAGTAATGTAAAAAAAAAATTCTGTGCATTCAGATAGTAAGCAATATATCACATAGTTCAAATTTTAACATAGCCATGCAAGCCCACTGGATGACCTTGGGCAAGTCAAATTCTCTCAGCCTTATAGGAAAACAATGGCAAACCTACTCTAAACAAATCTTGGCAAGAAAACCCTGTCATATGTTTGTTTTAGGGCCGCCATAAGTCAGAATTGGGAACATGCCATTGATAGGGTACATGCCATGTAAATGGGACACTCAGCCCTCACCGTGCCTATAGGCTGGCACACAGTGTCAGTCTATTTAGTCCCTATGACATTTTTATTGTGACAGGCCTTTAAAACAAAAAGTCTTTAAACAATAGGCCCAGGGTGTTACACAGTTTTTAACTGTACTATAGCTTTTTTGGGGTATTTTGGGCTATGTGGCCATGTTCTAGAAGAGTTTGTTTCTGACGTTTCACAAACATCTGTGTCTGTAATCTCTGAAGAAATGGCAGGAACAAACTGTTATAGAACATGGCCACATAGCTCGATAAAACCAAAAAAAAAAAAATGGATGCTGTCCATGAAAGCCATTGACTTCAAATTTCATTGTACTGCTTTTTAGCCCTTAGGAAAAAAGATAATAGAGAGTTCCAGAATCTAGGGCCAGCCACCAAGAAGGCCCTCTCTCATGTCCCCACCAATCATGCTTATGTTCTTTGGTGTAATTTGGTCTAGATTATGTTGTTGTTGTTGTTGTTGTTGCCATGTGCCTACAAGTCATTTCTGAGTCACTCCCTATGGGGTTGAGAGAATGGTGATCACTATGCTAAGCATTTCTCTAGTCCTCTTTTCACTCAATCATGCATTTAGGCAGTTTCACGATAAATTTACATGTAATTGTAAACTGTCATACTATACTAGCAATATCATATATTTAGATGTAGATAACCTAGCACTACTTACCCTGATTTCCATCTGGATTCACCTCTGGAGGTGGTGGAGTATCATGTCTTTCTGCATCTGAAGGAAGAAGTGCATAATCAGAAATATTTTGTAAATCCTATAGTAAATATTTTGTATATCCTATAGTTAATGTATGGTTCTCATAGTTATGGTATTTTATAATATTATTTGCTCAACTATTGCTTTTAATTATTAATCAGCATAACGTAAAATTAGAAATTTTATGCATTATATAAGTATACATATGTGTATATATATATATAGATAGATACATATAGATACATATACACACACACACATGAATACAACAACATATCTGAAAAAGTTATACTCAAAAAAATAGACAAATAACCTTTTGTTCTTGTAGAAATAAATAAATAAATACGTTATTGGTAACTAGAAATATAGTATAGTTATTAACTAAATTTTTTTTTATTAATGGAAAAAATCAACCTACCCAAATCAAACTCTGGATTTCTCTCTTGAGCCCTCCTGGGAGGAGGTGGTGATGCATTTCTGCCTGCATGGTAAGAAAGTAGTGGTGGTTCATAAAATAAATAAAATATTGAATGAATTTAAATGAATTAATTCTTCTAGGTGGACTTATTCCTATGACTTGCACAGTGCCTACAAAGATTAATTGATTATATAACTATTGATAATATATAAATTTTATTTGAACAACGTTATGCAATTTAGTATGCATCGAAGTAATATAATTTATGCTATATATATATATATATATATATATTACTTCTACATGTTCTATATTCATCTTTTTTTTCAATGTTCTCAATGTTTTCCATAACTATTTTTAAATACTTATATGCATAGGTGAGATTGCACTTTTTAAGCATTTCTTGAAGAAAATAATGAATATATCAAAATTGAAATTAAATTACAATATAAAGATTGATTACATAATTTAGAACTTTGTTTAATAAGTGATTTTTAATTTAATAAAATTAATTTTGTAATTAAAAAATAATTACCTGCAGGAAATCTCTCCCTTGGATGAGGTCTTCCAGCAATTTCCCACAATTCCCTCATAAGAGGGAACTGTGGGAACTTTTGCAGCTCCGTTGGAGGGGGATGAGGCCCAAATCTATCGATAAGGGCATAAAATGCCCCTTTCAAATATTTAAATTTGCGACGGGCCATGTGCGCGTCCCGCACATAACCTCCCCGTGTCCTGAGCCCAGCAGCCACTCTACGGAAAATATGAATATTTTTCCTAGGAGTGGACTGCATGAGCTGAGGAACCACTGCAGGGGTATCCCTAATGATGGAAAGCATCATTTCCACCTCCTCGGACCGCCAGTACATAAATCTCCTCACTCCTTCCGCCGCCATCTTCAAAACCCACAAGTCAAGATCCTGGAAACTGCCCCTTATATACTCCCCAGGGAAAACAGCAGGAGGTAGCCAAAAAGGCAATGCTTAATGTGAAATGGGCAAACTTTGCCTTGCGGCTTTTGCAGGGTTATGTAGTTTGAGTTCCACGGTCCATACTTGGTTGTTGCTGCAAAATGGAGTAAGTAGCCTTTTTTAATAAAATAATATGTATTATAACTGAACATTTCAGGATGCAGCTAACGGGAGCTGAGGCTTAATGTGTCATGGGCAAAGTTTGGCTAGCGGCTTTTGCAGGGTTATGTAGTTTGGGTTTCACGGTCCATACTTGGCTGTTGCTACAAAACTGAGTCTATAGCCTTTTTTAATCAAAGAATATGTACTTCAACTGCACATATCAGGATGCAGCTAACGGGAGCCGAGGCCAAGATAGTGGTCTTTAAATTACAATGCATTATGTGTGTACATGTGCTAGGTATGAGGCGCTTAATCCAATGAGAGATCAAGCGACCATTGGCATGTTCCATTGCAACAGAGAGTGAGCTGAGCTGGCGGATGGGCGTTGCATTTCAATTATTTACTATCATACCCCCAAAACAAGCAAATAGCATCTTAGATCTATAAAATTGTTTTAAGTATTCTTCTTCTTTACAGTGCTTCGCGCCCCCCTTCAGGGTGGCTCGCGACCCCCCCTGGGGTGCCCGCTCCGCTATGCCATGAGGCTCAGTGACATGAGGGAACATTGAGGAGGGACCACCTGTACACAAGATGGTCCTATATCCCAAGATGTAATTTCAAAATTTTAAGAAACATAGATAGATAGATAGATAGATAGATAGATAGATAGATAGATAGACAGATAGATTGAAATCTAGAAAGACATCACGACAGGGTGGCTGGGAAAAAGCAGGCAGGCAGGCAGACAGGCAGACAAACAGACAGATAGAGATAGAGAGATAGATGGATAGGTAGAGATATAGATAATACAACTCCCTCTTCATGGCTTCCTATGTCATTGGGAATATAATAAATCAGGGATGACTTCAAGACACACAAATACAACATCAGCAATTTTCTGAACACTGCAATTGGTATACGTGGCAAGTCACACTCTCTCTGCCAGAAAATCATCTTCTCAACCCCTCTGAACCAGCTTGGAAAAAAAAAAACCATGACAAGTTCACCTTTGTTAATAATTAGCAATGAAAAAAAAAGTAACCAAATGGATATGGGATAATAAATCTTTGGATTATAACCACCGAAAAATGATATATTTTATTTTAATTGTGATTGGATGAGAACAGGCATCCAATTCTAGAAGAGGGTGGGGATTTATGCAGAGGATGTCTGCAATTTGATTACTGTGTTCTGAGTGTGTGGCTGCTTTTGTCATTTCCATTTTCCAACAATTTCCACCTTGTAGATGAAACCAGGCTCACGACATGTGTTATCCTGAGACTGACACAGTTTGCTTGGAAAAAAAGTTTTTAAGTTTTAAGGTTTTTGAGTCCAGTTCCTGTGTAAATGTGGCCAGCTTTGCAAACATGGAGAAAATAGTAATAAATGTATATAACTGCAAAATATAACAGCTGTAAAGAACTGTGAAGCTAAGAGAACTCCAATTATGAAGTCAACTTTATTGTAATGATGAAGAAATCAGGAAAAATCATTTGGAAACGACATACAATACATGAAATATATTGGATAATTATTTCCAACAGAAGTAAATTGCAATGTTAAATTCTACATTTTGTCACTGGAATTAGGAATTAAAATACTCAACAAAGGCATCTCTTATCCTTTCCCCCTTTTCCCTCTCCTGTTGATCAGTCATATAAGCTGTTGGGTCAATGACATATGTCTCAGGAGAAGTGTTTCGTCCCAGAAGGACATCTCCATTGCTCTCTATTATGTTATGCAGAATACAGCAAGATAAAATGGCAGAAGGTAAATTTTGAAGAGACAGGTCCAGACCTTTAAGAAGCGCTTGAAATCTAGATTTCAAACGCCCGAAAGCTCTTTCAACAACGATTCTTGCTCGAGATAATCTCTTATTATAAACTCACTCCCTCCTGCTATGACCAATTTTAAACGGGATGAGCAAGAAAGGCTTTATGGGATATCCACAATCGCCTAAAAGAAGTGGCCCGACCTGTTGTCCTTTAATTGTCAATGTTGGACAACCGGGAACATACAGTCCAGCTTTGAAAGCATGATAGATAGGGGATTCCTGCAAGACGTGGGAATCGTGATTTACTCCTGAATGTCCGCAGAAAAGATCGGTAAATTTTCCCGTGTGATCACATGTTGCCTGTAGAAGAATAGAGTGTCGCTGTTTACCGTCAATGTACTGCGGTCCCTCATGAGCTGGTGCCTTAATCGTGATGTGGCAACCGTCAATTGCTCCAATCACCTGTGGAAACCCCAGGGCTTCAAATCCAGACATATTCTGTGATTGCAAAAGAGAGAATAAATGTAACATTAGTACTGTAACAATGACATATATTTAAGTACATAGATAGATAGATAGATAGATAGATAGATAGATAGATAGAGGAATGGAATGGAGGGGTGGTTAGGAAAAATGTACATAATTACTGTACATTTAAAATCCCCTTAATATATAGTAAAATACATTGATAGATAAATAGATATAGATATGTAGTTATAGATGTATGAATGGATGGATGGGTAAAAACACACAAAGACAAATAGGCAGGCAGGAAGGCATGTAGGCAGGCAGGAAGACAGGCAGGCAGGCAGGCAGGCAGGAAGTGGTAGAGATAGATAGATAGATAGATAGATAGATAGATAGATAGATAGAGGGATAGAGGGATTTAATTAAAGATGGAGGAATGGATGAATGGATGGTTGGTTAGGATAAATGTACATAATTACCGTACATTTAAAATCCCCTAAATATATTCTTAATTACATCGATAGATATGTAGATATAGATATGTAGTTATAGATGTATGAATGGATGGATGGGTAACAACACATAAAGACAAATAGGCAGGCAGGAAGGCGGGCATGTAGGCAGGCAGGCAGGCAGGAAGGCAGGCAGGCTGGCAGGCAGAAATAGGTAGAGAAAGATAGGTAGATAGATAGATGGATGGATGGATGGATGGATGGATGGATGGATAGATTAGAGGAGATTGATCCAATGTCAGATCAAGCGATCTGGACACTAGAGTTTTTAGACAGAGAGAGAGAGAGAGAGAGAGAGAGAGAGAGAGAGAGAGAGAGAATGAGAGAGACACCAACCTTTCTATAATCTCCAAGGTAGACTGCCCTCCGCAGCAGAACCATTTCCATACACAGGAACACCTGAATGATAGCCTTGTATGCCGTAGACTTTCCAACACCAAAAAAAGTTCCAACTGTGGCATAGGAACCACCATGTGCCAGGTAAAATATGGCCATGGCTATCTGCTTTTCTACAGGAACTGCCTTACGGAACCGAGTGTTTTGCCGGGAAAGATGGGGACGTAGCTCGTCAGCAATCATTTTAAAAACAGCACGCGGCATTCTGAAGTGCGTCTTCCAATTAGAGTCAGACCAGACAGTTCTAGCAAAGACGTTCCAGTGCACATCTGTCTTGGGGTATATCCACCACCTTCTAGCCATCGGCTGAAAGCTGATCTGGGCGCCGTGCCGAAAGAAAGGAAGCATTTCATCCAAAATGAGAAGATAATGTCTCATTTCTGCAGCATGTTCTCCGCTGTCACACAATGTCATGACAGCTCTGCATTGGACCATTAATTTTTCTATAAGCAATGTGATAAAGGAAAACATATACGCAAATTTCTGACGATGATCCATGAGTGTTGATATATCAGGCAAAGGTAACCCAGGTACCAGTGGGAGGGGAATGAGGGAAAGTGTATATAAGGCAGACGGTGCTTATGACGTTTGATCGAACAAGCGCCTTGATTGGTCCATTTAAAAAAAAACCACCAAAAATACATCGAATCACAAACGGTCACAGAAATGGAAACGATGTCGATAGATAAATCGCTTCCAATTAATCCGGGTTAATGTTACGTCATTCTGACGTACCATTGATTGACAACTCCAAATAAGATATGGAGTAGAAGAATCGCTTTATTTAAACACTGATTTCATGCCAAGTGAGAACGCTTACTGAACGCTTGCAAGTAAAAAATTCGATTTAAATAAGCAGATGGGAACGATGAATAAAGCGATTAGGAAAGCGGGATAACAACAGTGTTATTTTAATTCGATTTTATTTAAAACGTTTTATTTTAAATCGTTTCAAATCCTAAGTGGGAACACCCTCATAGGGTGACAGCACTAAAGGCCTTAGAAAGTCTGGCAACAAAAGCAATGGGTGCTCTCTTTCCAGATTAGTTTTAAAGGTTAAGCCCTCTTTGCCCCCGTCCCCCATATTTCATCCCCATAGATCTACCAGACTTTTTGATCTTTCCCAGATTACTAGTTTGTGTACTAATTATTTTATAGCATATTGGTTTAATTTTATAAATCTCAATTAATTTAAGATTATTGAGTGAAGGAAATATCCAGTCATGGCCTTCCAACAGCAGAACTGAATTGAGTGAATCCATTCCTTAATGCAGACTTCTCTTTGCCCTTAAATGAGTTCTAGACAGATGCAAAGCTCTCTGAAGCTGCTTTTCAGGACTGCAGAAAACTGTAAAGTGGAAAGGGAGGAGAACAAAATCCTGAGGAAGCTGCCAGTGTAACGCCAGGTTAAGCATTACCTGATTTAATAATAATCTTAAATTAATGAATTATTCGGTTTTGTATTTGAAAGCAAGAGAGAGTATCGAGTCTAGCTTTCTATAAAGATTCTTATGCACACCTAGCATAATAAAGGGCAAAAGTGTTAAAGCCAATTAATAATAGTGTTACGTTACAAATATTTTAGGTTCCTCTTAAAATCAAAGCGGAGCAGCAATCCTTTCCTTTCTTTACTAGGTCAGCTACGGCTTTCTTAGTAATGCATTTAGCAGAAAAGGTCAATTCCCTTTCCTCCACCGAATGGTCTCAAAGCAAGAACCTCCTTATCTGGGCATAGTCAAACTGCTCCTGCATTTCAGGTGGACTTGGATTGGTCTATTGGCTCCAGGGAATGACAGTGGTAAAAAGTTCTTGAGCACCTTCATGTCCATAGCCACAAAGAATGGTGTTTGTATTGCCTTCTCAGAAACAATTCCTGCGTTAATGTTCACGAATCCTATGGAATCAATGACAAATTCAACATGGCTTTGTATGTTATGGAGACCAAAGCCAATGTTATTGTTTGTCAAGTGGACACTCAGGCCATGCTTACTGTAGTGGTTACAATGCAACAAGCTGAAAAGTTCAAAAAATCAACTGTGGGGAAAGTTTGGATTGCAACAGCTTTGCAGGACCTGGCCATGAGATTATTGTTCAAAGCGATGGATCTCCAGCACAAACACGTTTCTTTGTCTTTCTCTGTCCAGATGAATAAAAGGAGACGCTATGATGACTTTGACCAATCTATGCTTTATCTTGAACAATTTGGGGAAGCAGCATTTCATTGTTTATATTCAAGGTCATTGAGGTCCGTGAAAGTCTGGAAGAGATGTTCAGAAAAAGACACCTTGAAGAAGCTTCCTTGGGATATGATTGAGAGGATCCTTTCTCAAGATGCCTACAGTATTTACAATGCTATCCAGGTTGTGGCACAGACCCTGCATGCTGCATACTCCTCCCGATTGAAGTGGATGAGAATGACAGATGGAGACAGGCAGAGGGTCCAGTCATGGCAGGTATTCCTTTGCCTCCATAGAGTCCCATTAGAAATCACTGAGTCTTTCTGTTCTAGATTGGAAGGGAGCAGGGAGTTGTGTGAGTCAGAACTGCATCCTCCATTTTTCCATTGGCCCACACCTGGTTTGCTCTTGGAGAGTTATTGGCTTTCCTGCTGGAAAAACCCTGCACAGAAGTTCTGCTTGATTAGTGGGATAGGACATTTACCCAGGTGGTTGATACAATGGCTTATATAGGTGTCTTCGGCTTGCTGGGGAGCTCCTGGTTTTCTGAGAGTGCTTGCAGTGACAGAAAGATAGTAATAGATGAGAATGGCAGTGGAGGAGATATCTAGATCAATTGCAACTCAATATACTGGGATGCATCCTGTGAAAGCCTGTTCTGTGATTCTGATGCAAGCAAAGTAATGCTATTTTTCTACTACCATTACATTGGCCCTGGATTTCTAGTGTACTTGTCAGGCTGTTGATATAACAGCTTGTCTTCCTACTGATGTAATGTTGCTTCATTTTCCAGAGTTTTTCAGTGATGGAACAGTAAGGACAGTGGCTGAATTAGCAGTGGTGATGGAGATTCCCAAACCTAGGTGGTGAACATGTCTTGCTGTGTAATGATGATGATTATGATGATGACAGCAAATTAATGTTACTTTTCTGCCACCATTGCATTGATCTTGAATTGTCTACCAGGACTTTGCAGAGCAGCTACAGGACTGATCTCTCAAGTGCTTGACAAATTGAGGGGAAAGACATTCATTCAGCCAGGTGTGGCCATTTCGCTAGATAAAGTTTCTTGCCTCCACTCCATCATTCATGCTGTGTACAGCAATAGCAATAGCAAGTACTTTTCTAGACTGCTTATCAGTTCTCTAAGCAGTTTACAATGTGTAAGCTAATTGCCCCCAACATGCTGGGGACTCCTTTTAGCAGCCTACAGAGGATGCCAGGCTGAGTTGGCCCTGGGGCCCTGGGATCAAGCTCACAACCTTGTGGCTGTGAATGGCAGTAGTACAGGCATTTAACTACTGTGCCACCAGGGCTCCCTAACATAGTAAAGTACTTTTGAGTAGAGGCATGTCCTACTGTGATGGATATTTTTCATTTTGTGTAACCAAGGTGTGTGTGGAAGATCCTTCGAAATATCCAAAGAAATCTCTGCTCAGCCTTGATCTCTGCCCATGCTGGCTGTTCAAGGAGTCCAGAAGAGCCCTTGGTAAATGCGCAAGCAGAGGCATCTATACCTCTTTAGAGCACATTGTACTTCCATGCTGCCTTCAGATGGGGCCTGTCTGAGACCTCTGCTGAAAACAAATATATTGGGGGAAATGGGATCAGACAAGTGCATAGATCCTCTATGGCTACATGTCCCTTACTTTCAGATGTCCTTTGATTAAATGGATTGCTTTAGTAGATGGACATTAACACATTGAAATGTAGCATGGCAAAGATTGGATTAATTCAGTAGAATCTACCTTAAAACTCCCTATGAATGGTTTTTGGAAACTTCACTTGGTGTGTGAGATGCTATTGTGCTTGTGGCCAATCCCCCACATTCCTATTATACCTATTTTGAAAAAGCTGCATTGATTCCAGTGCATGAGTATAATTCAAGGTGATGGTGATTTCCTCCTTTCCCTCTCTTTCTCCTGTTTGTCTGTTTGTTTCATTGTTTTGGGGGATTGGTGCTGTAATACAAAAATGTCCCACACAGATGCATTCTAGCAGTTTAAAAAATATTTAAACGGACAGCGTGAACATCCTTTTTTGTTCTAATGTGTCTTGAGATTAAAAAGAAACTCATTTGACAGTGGGAATAAAATATTGCAGCTAGTGCTGGGAGCTGTTACAACTGAACACAACAGAAATGCTGTTTGGATATTTAATAGATCCCAAGATAAAGGGCAATGCATATCACAAACTTCTGAAATATGTTGTCCGCTGCTTTGATTGTTTTTACAAAAAGCGGGATACAAATAAAAGTTTTATTATTTATTATTTTATCATGAAATATTTATCCCACCAGAGACAAACCTGGCATTATATTGCTGTTGATGTACCAGCCAACCCACTGACCATAACTCTCTCCTCCTGTGCTAAGCAGAATGGCCATGTGTCTGGTGTGGGCAAAGGGGAACTTGTCATTCTTCTTTTTGGCCTTCAAGGATGGAGGCATTCGTGAACTGATGTTCCCTCTACAGTGCTTTTCATCTTTTTTTAACAGCCACAGGACCTCCAGACATTTTCCTTCTGCTCTCATTGCCTATGACAGTGTAACTGCAACCGTGAAATGCACCAAGAGGATTCCAAACATTAGTTTCATTGAGAGAGAGAGAGAGAGAGAGAGAGAGAGATTCTGGTTTAGACCTGAATCAGTCAGGCCCACTTATGATAAGACACATCAGCAACTGTGATCCAGGGGGGATTGCTTCAATATGTTCTACATAATTCTAGCAATGAACTGTTTTGTAAAATTCAGGGAGTACTGAATGTGGCACTGGGGATGTTAATGGGCATTCACCTAAGGATCATATTGCACCCAATCTGTAACAAATGCACTAGTGGCCAAAATCTTTTTGGATACAGTTTCAACTGCCGAAGATTACTTTTTCCAGATGAAAAAGAAAGATCACTGGACATGAAAGCTCCAAAGAGGCAGGGCCATGACATACAACAGGTTTTTCTGTCTGAAATATATACACATTTTCTCGTCTCATTCTAGCTTCACCCTCTCCTGAGAAACTTTGAGCTTTATAATACTTCAATGGATGGAGTTTATTTGGATGAGAATGGGGACCTGGCAGCTGATTTTCATATCATGAATTGGGTAGTTTTTCCAAACAAGTCCACTGGTGGCTTGGAAGTTGGGAGCATAAAGAGACAGACCTCCTCCGAGATCAAGGTCACCATTGACCAGGATGCCATTGTATGGTCCAAGTGGTTTAATCAGGTGAGGAAAATTGCTTTTCTTCTCTTTAATATCGGTTATCAGGAAATCCCAGCCACATCTACTCTGAGTTCAATTCTACTGAGTTTAATGTTTTTAAATGGGTACAAGAATACCACCTCAAAGTCTTCTGATACTAAACAAACCAACAATCTTTGTCCCATTGTTTATTTACTGTGACTTGCAAAGTTTGTTCTCTGGCTTGTCCCATTTCCTTGTAAAAGTTACAGATGCCGTGATAGGTAACCACATGAACATTAAAGGAAAGGGAGAAAACAGGTGATCTTCCACACAACATTCAAAACCATAACATGCTCTAGTGAGCCATGATGAAAGAAAACACACACAAATCAGAAGATTTTGGCTTAGCTTAACAACCTTAAAGGCAAATGTCTGACTCCATCACAGATCTGCACAGGAGGAAGGTGTTGGAGTCTTTTGGGGGAGTGGGAGTGCATTGCCACTCTCTTCAGTAATGTCTACTCCCCCCAACTGATAATATTTTCACTTATTTCCATTGTATAATCTTATATAGTATGCAATTACTATATAATATTTCATGCGGTTGAGTTGCAATTAACCCTTTTGCAGTTCTTTAGTGTACATGCAATGCTAGAGGTAAAAGGTGAAGGTTTTCCCTTGACAAGACTTTCTAGTTGTGAATTGTAACCGACTAGGGAACGGTGCTAATCTCTGTTACTAAGCCAAAGGGCCAGCATTGTTAAAGATAACTCTGGGATCATGTGGCCACCATGACTGCACAGAACACTCTTGCCTTCCTGCCAAAGTGGTACCTATTTATCTACTTAGACTTTCACATACTTTTGAATTGCTAGGTAGGCAGAAGCTGGGACTAGTGACGGAAGCTCACTCCGTCGTGCGGCACCTGAGCCTTGACCTGCCAATCTGCCAATCTTGCAGTTGTCAGAGGAGTTTATCAGACAATGGGAATTGGAAGTATAATCCAATGGCAATCCAAACGCAATCATGGGGTTTAACGTTATTGTGTGATAGACTACCACACACAAATTTGGGCAATGGCAAGCTATTTTCGGGCAATGGGAAGCCACTTCGAACTCAATTTGCATTCACGTAAATTCGCTGAAGAGGGGAATTCACATGAATGTGTTCTGGCCCCACTTTCTTTTCACTCGAAATTAAGAGAAATTCCTCCTGTGTGATAAACCCCAAAGTCAGCAACTTTCCTGCAGAGCCTCATACAATGCTAGACTCTTGAATAATGAAATAAAAAGTGTCAAGGAAAAAGCCGCATGGGACATGCAGTAGAGAAATAAAAGATATATGTGAGAGTCAGAGTGACTCAGCAGAAACCTATTGGGAACCACTCAGGTGAGAATAGTAATGCAATTAACAGGCCCAGAGTGCCAAGGACAAGAAGTGCATAGTGATAAATTGGATACACCTGATAATGGTTAAGTGGCCAAGGCTGAGATGATGAAATCTCTAATTGTGGGCTGAACATGAAGAACCAATGGGATTGATGTAAACGCCTACTGGGTGGGAACAGGCCACAGTAGGTGGTGCCATGAGATGACTATAACTATGACTATGGATCCCAATGCAAAGTGTGGGTAGTAGTGGATAGTAGTGAGTTGTGTGGAGAGAGTGGAGCTGTGTATATAGTAGATTAAAGTAGATCTTTTATATAAGACTACTGTGTTGTCTGGTGTCTTGGGTGAGACTACAAGAACCAGCAGGACCCTGGTGAAGAAGGGTGAAGACTTCTGTGGAGGCAAGAGTGAGAAGGCTGGAAGAGTTTGTCAGGGTCTTCAGCCAGATCTCTGCAACTCTTGCCAAGATTCAACAACTGGCCAAAGCTGGTCAGCGTGGTGCACAACCAGGTGGTGAGTTCCAGGCCAGAGGAAGAGCCACAACTCCCATCATCCCTGACAAAAAGTTGTCCTCAACCCCTTCCCAATTTCATTCTCTTTTGGCTTCTCCCTCCTCTTTTCTCCTTTTCCTTCACCCCTTGTTAATTATATAATTAAGGCAAGATGGGTGCAGAGTAGAATGGACCTATTGGATATTAAAACAAAAACAAAATTGTCATTGATCATTAAACCAAAAAAATGCCACAGATTGAACTTTGGATCCCTGGCTCCTGAATGAAACAGGAGCTCTATCGCTGTTTCTTTTTTTTTTAAATAATTTTTATTAATAAAATTAAAACAATTACAAAAATACAACAATATAACCAACACACATTGCAGTATGTAACTTACATACATTCTCATACATCTACAATCTATCAGAAACAAAGCCTACATATTTATATTATATAGATCATATGTCAAAGAATAAATAAAATAGTCTTGTATAGAATCTTCTAAAACACTCACCCCTAAACCTACTCTATCTATCTACATTAACTATCTATCTACCATAGTTACTTAGACTCTTTCTAAAAGAAAACTCTATATTTCTCTTCCTCTCTCTAGTCTTGCCATTTTCTCTTCATTTCCTTAAAACTCTAGTTGATTTAAATTTCTTTCAAACTAACTAAACTTCTGAGCTTCCAAACTTCTCATTAGACTAACTTCTAATTAAATAAATAAATAAATTTGTCTATATGCGAGCCAAGTTCCTTTCCATCCTTCTTCTATTAATTTTTCCCTTGTCTTAATTGACCAATTCCCATTCTTAACTTCTGTAAAGTCGTTATAGTTGTACCATTTAGTATCTTTAATCATTTCCTTTCAGTAAAAAGGCTTCATGAGGGGAAACTCACCAACTCATTTTTTGTAATATTCTTCCTCTATATCGGTTCCAGATTTTTATCAGAGGCTTCCTAATACAATGATTCATGGAGTTTTTACTTTGTTGGGTTTTCCCATATGCCAAGTAGGCATGCCATCCAAAGCTTAAACCATCCCCTTCCAATTCTAGCAATTTCTCATCCTCCAGGGTTACCCATTCCTTGGTCCATGCTAAAGCACATGCCTCAAAATATATATTTTAAGTTAGGAAGATCTAGGCCACCCCTTTCCCTGGCATCTTGAAGGGTTTTTAATTTAATTCTTGGTTTTCTTCCTCTCCATATAAATTGAGCGATGTCATTATGCCAATCTTTAAATGGTTTATCTGAATTAATGATTGGGATCGTTTGAAATAAATATAACATTCTTGGTAAAACATTCATTTTCATGACTGATATTCTCCCCATTATCGACAAATTGTTTATTCCAATTAATCAGATCCTCTCTTATATTGAACCAAAGTTTCTTTAATTATTCTCGAATAATTCTATAGATCTCTTAGTAATTTGAATTCCTAAATATTTGGGTTTTTTCTCTACCTTTATTCCGGATGTCTTCTCTGGTTCTTTCTCTTCATCGTTCTTTATATTTTTAGTCAGAATAATTGATTTCTCTTTATTAATTTTACATCCTGTAATTTTACCAAATAAATCTAATATATCCAAGAGAGTTTCTATACTTTCCATGGGGTCTTCCATTATTACAATCACATCGTCCGCAAAAGCTCTAATTTTGTATTCATATTTCTTAATTTTTGCTCCTTTCAGATTGGTATTTGATCTAATTTGTTTTATAAGAAATTCCATAACTAATAAAAATAATAACTGTGAAAGCGGGCGTCCCTGTCATGTTCCTCTTTGAATATCTGTGGTTTTTGTTCTTTCCCCATTGATTCTCAATTGAGCCTTTTGATTGTTATAAATTTTTCCCATCCAATTAATAAAATTTTCTCCCACTTTAATTTTTTTCAATACTTCTAATAACAAATCCCAATTAACTGACTCAAAAGCTTTTTTGAAATCTAGGAAGAATAGGCCCAATTTTTTCTCATTATGCTTCTCATAATACTCTAATATATTTATTACAATTCTTAAATTTTCTCTTATATATCAATTTGGTAGAAAGCCTCTTAGTTCTTCATCTATTGTATTACCTAAATAATCTTTTAATCTTTCTGACAATATTGATACAAATATTTTATAGTTGTTATTTAGGAGGGAGATAGGTCAATAATTAGCTGGGTTTAATTGGTCCTTGCCTTCTTTATGAATAAGGGTAATTTCTGCTTGTTTCCATGTTTCAGGTATATTTCCTTTTAGGGCGTCATTCATCACTCTCTGTAGGGGTTCCCAAATTTCATCAATAAATGTTTTATAGAATATTTCCTGGGGCTTTGCCTACTTTACACTTGTTTATTGCTTCCCGAATTTCTTCTTTTGTAATTAATTGATTTAAATTCTCCTGTTGTTCTTCCATTAATGTTTGAATTTTACTATTAGCCACGAACTCTTGGATTCCTCTCCCTTCTTCCTTTTGTTTTGCATACAATTTCCATAATATTCTAGAAATTCTTCTTCTATATCTTTTTGTTGGGTTATTATCTGATCTCCCTTTTTTATTTTATTGATAGAATTTTTCTCTTTCTCTTTCCTTACTTTCTGTGCCAACCATTTACCTGTTTTATTGGCATATTCAAAATTGTTTTGTTTCACAATCTTTAAGTTTTTTCCAATTCACTAATTGCTTCAATTTCTAGTTGTTTCTTCAGAACTTTTATTTCCTTTTGTACTGTCTTATTATTTGGTTTGTTTTTTTAATTCTTCCTCCTTGTCCTTCAATAGATTATTTAATTCAGTTATTTTTTCCCCGTCTCTGATAGACTATATTTTGTTGGGTGAAAAAAACACTTATTGTGGCTTTCACTGCATCCCAGACTATGGCTGTGTTTACCTCTTTGTCCAAATTCTCCTTGAAGAATAGCTTTATCATTTCTTTCCCTTTATTTGTTATCTCCTCATTTTTTTAGCAGTTCTTCATTTAATTTCCAAAAGTATTTCTTAGATGGTTCTTTTAAATTTAACAATATTGGATTATGGTCAGATATTTCTTTATTTAATGTTAACCTCTCCTACTTCTTTAATCAACGAGTTAGTAACTAAAAAAGGTCAATCCTCAATAAGGATTCATGCCTTTCTGAATAAAAAGTAAAGCTCTTCTCGTCATTATACAAATGTCTCCATGTCTCAATTAGGGAGAGGTTTTCTACTAACTTGAAGAAATTTTGGGGCAGTTTATCTTGGTTGTCATTCATTTTCTTTTTGGAAGTTCGATCTAGTTTAGGTTCAATCACCCCATTGAAGTCTCCTAACAGAATTATGTGTTTGTAATCAAATTCTATTATTGTTTTATTAGTTTAGCATAAAAGGTGTTTTTGTTTTCTTGCGGACCATAAATGCCTACTATTAATATTCTCTTTCCACTCCAAAAGATTTCTGCTCCAAGAAATTGTCCATTTTTATCAGTAAATATCTCTTTAGATTCCAGATGGTTCTTAACATATGTTATTACCCCACTTTTACTTTTGTAAATTGAATTTGTATATTCCTTTCCTAGCTTGTTATTTTTAATCAATCTTATATCTTTTGTTTTTATATGTGATTCTTGTAAATAGATAATATCAGAGTTAGTTTTCCCTAAATATTGAAATATTCTCTTTCTTTTCTGTGGAGAGTTTAGACCTTTGACATTTCATGATAAGATTTTGATGTTTTATCTATTTCTTTCTTATATAAGGAAGACTTAGGCACATTTTTTTTAAAGTTTAAACTTTATTTGGGTATTATAGCTCAATCGGTCCAAAGAAAAGGAAAATCAAACAAGCACTAAGCTAAAATTTCAGCTATCTACCAATATGAATATATAATACTTTCAGAATCAATAAAGAGTATATAAAATCTTCTAAATTGGTTTTTCTCTTAGTTTCTCTTTTGGGGTTTTTTTCTTAGTTCCCAGCTATCTCCTCGGCTGCCCCTTCTTCTTCCTCTCCGTCTTCATCTCCACCACCTCCCCTGGTTTGTCTTTCTCTTCATCTTCTTTATTTTCTTGCCCAGGTTCTTTTTTCAGACCGATCAGAAATAATCTTGCCTTTTCAATCGAATTCAGTCTAACTTTCCTCTGTTTCCAATTCACTATGACACCTTCCAAGTAGTCCCATTTGTAGAGAATTTTTTGGACTTTCAGTTGTTCAATCAAGAAATTGTATTCCTTCCTTCTTTTCAGAATTTTCCCAAGTATATCCCTTAGGACTGTAATCTCTTTGTTCTCTATCATCAATTTTATATTATAGCTCTGTTTTAGGATTATTTCCTTCGAATGTTTTCGAACAAAGTAAATTACAATGTTTCTCGGGAGCTTTTTAATCTTGGCAATATGGGAATTTATTCTGTAGATTTGGTCTATTTCCCACGGGGAAAGGGTTTCAGATTCGCCGATGAATTTTGCTAGGATTGGTGTGAGAAAAGTATATAGAATTTCATTTACATTTTCAGGTAGACCTCTCAATTTCAGATAGTTTTCTCTTTGTGTCAGTTGCAGCCTCAATATTGATTCTTGTTCCTCCCGTTGGTCCTTGTGCATTGTTTCTATCTTTATTTCCATTTTCCTCATATCAATTTCCAATTTTTTTACCTTCCCGTTAATTTTCTTTAAGTCCTGGTCGAGCTTATCTAATCTTGAAGTTACTTCTCCTCGTTCATTTCTCAAATCTTTTTTAAACTCTGATTTCAATTCATCTCTAGATTTTTGTATTTCCAAATTTGTTTCCTGATGCATTTTTTCTAATTTCTTCCATCATTGTTTTGTTAGGTTCTAGTGCTTTAGAGAGTGTGTCAAATAAAATTCTCCTTAATGGGTTAACTGGCAGATTCGTTGTTGCTTTCACTCCACTTTTTCTTGTGCCCACTACCATCTTTGTAGATAGTCCAGGCAAGATGAAAAAGGAACAAAAAAAATAAGTTTCTAGAATTCTGCAGGGAGTTGTTTTCGCACACAGTAGAACGAATATTACCAAGGTTCAAATTCTAAAAGAGAAAAATTTAAACTTACTAAATTTCAACATTCAAATTTTACAAATCTTCAAAAATTTTGAAAATTTCAAAAATATCGAACATTTTTGAAAAATTCCAAATTTCAATCTTCAATTTCCAGTTCCTGATTCAAATTCGAGTTCTGATTTTTATTTTCTAGTTATAGCTTAGCAAATTAAATTTCAAATCGTCTAAATTTCAAATTTTAGACTTTAACTTCCCAATTTTCAATTTTGGAATTTTAATTCAAATTTCAAATTTCAACTTCTAATTTTTAACTTATAGTCTAGCTAATTACTCTTGGTCTGTCCTCTCTCTTTTCAAGGTAATTATTGTTAACTACAATATCCAAGTTTTGTTATGTGAACTTTATACTCAATTTGCCCTCCCCTTTTCTATATTAGGACCTGTCGCTCACACACAGACAAATCTATTTATCTTTCTTTTTATCCTTCTTTTATATGCCAATGGGAAGCCAGTTCGAACGTAATTCGCATTCACATAAATTTGCTGAAGTAGTGAATTCACATGAATGCGTTCTGGCCCCACTTACTTTTCATTCGAAATTAAGAGAAATTCCTCATGTGTGATAAACTCAGCAACTTTCAGCAACTTTCCTGCAGAGCCACATACAAAGCTAGGCTCTTCAATAATTAAATAAAAAGTTTTCCTCAACCCCTTCCCAATTTCATTCTCTTTTGGCTTCTCCCTCCTCTTTTTGCCTTTTTCTTCACCCCTTATTTATTATATAATTAAGGCAAGATGAGTGCAGAGTAGAATGGACCTATTGATCATTATAACAAAAACAAAAACATGCCACATATTGAACTTTGGATCCCTGGCTCCTGAATGAAACAGGAGCTCTTTCACTGTTTCTTGATCAGAGAGGCAGAAAGCATTTTGTTCTACAGAAAAATATTCTGTATATGCTCAGAGGTTCTCAAGCCAATTCTGAATAAAGATTCTCTACTCTCAGTTCAGAGACTGATCTTCATAGCTATTCCTTTACTGCTGTACATGAAATACTATGGATTGCTTTAAAAGAAATTAGAATTCCACAACATGCGATTGTCCTGATTTATTGATTTATTTCATTTGTATGACACCTTTCTCCCAGAGTGGGATCCAAGGCTGCTCCCAAATAGAATACTTAACCTATTCTCAGGCCACTGTGGGGACAGAATATGGAGAAACAGGATGGTTTCCAGTTGGCAAGAGGGTCAGACACAGGGGCATTTTTATCACCCTATCTGTTTAATTTGTATACAGACCATATCATACAAATAGTGAGATTAGACATGGAGGAAAGAGGTGTGAAAATTTGAGAAAGGAGTATCAGTCATAGAATCATAGAGTTGGAAGAGACCACAGGGGCCATCCAGTCCAACCCCCTGCCATGCAGGAAATCCAAATCAAAGCATCCCCACATATCATTTAAGATATGTAGATGACACCATATTACCAACAGCAATTAGCAAAGACTTAGAATCACTACTGAGGAAAGGAAAGGAAGAATGAAAACATGGTTACAGCTGAATATTAATCTTATTCTCAACCATTTTAACAGTTGTAAATCTCATTACATTTCTAAATAAGCACCCATAGGTAACTACACTTGTCCTCACTCATCAATGTAATAGCTGGGATTTATTTTTGTCATTACTTATGCCCTTTGTTTTTGTACCTTTTCTGTCATTTTCCCAATCCCCTCTTTCATAGAAACTGTTCCACCCCTCCATTACCCTCTCCCTCACCCACAATGGAAACACTCTCATTACTATGTGCTGAGCATGTTCTAGTGGGGTTATTGCCCTACATGAGCCAGATGCGTATCAGAGAGGCATGAAGGATCTTCCACCAGGTAAGGCTGGTCATCCAGCTACAGCCTTTCCAGGTTCAGTGTAATAATATCTAACCCAGATTACCACAGTGTCCTTTTAAAATATTTCCTCTCATAAACCTTCCAATTAATACATTTTAGTGAATGTTCCTTCTCTTTATGGCTAGACGGTGCCTTTCTCTAGATGTACTGAAAGTTGCCGCCCTGGATACTCCAAGCTGATTAAGGAAGGAGAACCCATCTGCTGCTATGATTGTGCCCCATGTTCAGAAGGAAGCATCTCCACACAGGAAGGTAGGCGATCCAAAGCAAAGAATTGACTATTAAGAGGCAGGGAAATATCTTGGCTCATGAGATCTGTAAAAGGTATTTTTGAACTTGGATCCTTGCTTTTTTGTCTGGTGATCAGGATATGGAAGAAAATTGCTTTAGTTCATGGAGCACAGGGAGAGTGTTCAGTAGGAGAGTGGGGAAGGATGATGATGAGGAGAAAGGGGAGATATCACCACCACCACCACCACCACCATCATCATCCTTCACCCAGAGCAATTAGTTTTCAAAAGCCTGTATAAACAAAAATTCTTCACCTGAAAAGGAAATCATCAAAAGGAGGGCACCAACTTGGTCTCACTTGGAAAGGACTTCCAGAGCCTAAGAGCAGTTCCTGAGAAGACCCTTTATGTGTTCCTCCTAGATGTACTTAGGAGGGTGGTGAGACAGAGAGAAAGGCTCTTCCCAGAAGATATCAAAACACTGGCTGGCTGAAAATGGAGAATATGATTCCTTTGAATCTTATTATTGAACTAGCCAGTGTAGTGAATTGGATGAAGGGTGGGGGTCAATGGTGGGGGGAACCACAGTCAAATATTGCTCAGGTATAAAACTTACTACTTAGAAGGGAACATGGCTAGCCAGCCAACATGGCAGCTGCTTAAAGGAAGAGCAGAGCTGGATCTCAATAAATTCCCCACAATTGGTGTTTAATTAAGAGGAACTTGCATCTCACAACAGCATACCTGATGCAAGGAACAAAACGCTTCACAGATCAATCAGTTTCAAGATTTTACCTCCTGGCTAAAGAACACAAAATCCTAGTAGAAGAATCACACTCACTGACTGAAAATGCCATGACACATGGATAGAAGCAAAAGAGGGAGAGAAAACCACATACCAACTTCAGGTCTACCTTTCCCTGAATTTTTAGAAAAGCTTCAAGAGAACCTGGTAAGAGATCTCCAGAAAGACGGCTCTTGCACTTGAACCTCTAGATGTGCAATTATCAGCATTTACCAGGCATATACATGATATAGAAGAGACAGAAAATGCAGCTCTTCAACAGGGGACTTTACATGAAGATAGAATACAGAAACTAGAACAGGTAAATGAGTACCTCCAAAACAAGATTGAAATCCTGGGGAATCAACAAAAACACCTGAACATACGCTTAAGAGGGGTCTTGGTACATGCAGAATGAGAAGGCTTACTGTCATTATTAATTAAATGGATTGATGACACCTGCTCAGACTTGAACCTTAAAGCATAGGATATCGAAAGGGCACATAGATCTTTAACCTTATATCACTGAACATATACTTTTCCAAGAGACATCATTATTCAATTTGCCCACTATCAGATGAAAGTACAAGTACTATCCAAACTCAATAGCATCTCTGATCTCACCTACCATCCGATCCAAAAGGGAGAGGTGGGCTAAAAATAAATATTATTATTATTATTATTATTATTATTATTATTATTATTATTATCATTACCACCGCAAAATACAAGTGTTTCAGGATCTCTCCTCTGAAACCCTGAAAAAGAGGCACACCTTCAAACCATTCACAACCCTGGGGCTGCAACAAGAAAGAGTGAAATACAAGTAGGGATTCCCATTTAAACTGATCATTACTCAAGGTGATACAAACAAGTCTGCCACTTCTAGAGAACAAATGTTGCATGTCTGTGAAGCTCTTGACATCAATGTCCTCTATGAGTTAGAGAAAGAAGGAAGTAATTTCCTCTTCTAATCGAATAGCTACAGGATAGGCCAAGAAAACTCAAAATGACAAACAGTCAAATGGAGAAAGGAAGGCAAGAAGGAAAAGAATCCACACCCTGAACTGAGAATTTTTCTTTTGCTACTCATGAGCAACTGAAATTCACATCGCCATTTTGACAGTTCTTCTTCTTCAACCTATTTAGGCCTTCTTTGACAGTTCTTTGGCCATTAATCTGGTGCTGCAGGGAAACTGTTTTCTGTGCTTCTTGATATGAAGAGCTGTTTTTCTACAGCTTTAAAAGCCTTTGCCATAATCCTAGGTCTGGTAGCTGAATGGTGCAGTTGAGTTGAATTTTGAACATCCCAGATTCTGAATTGTGGTCCCTGCACTCCACCTACTACTCAAACCAGATTGTAACAACTTTGCTCATCTCTCAAGCACAGTTCTCATCCCTTGGTCTAATCATCATCATCATCACTTCCACACCAGAATGCCATCACTCTCGGGACCAGATCACCAACACAGGGAAGTGCTAAGGGCCCCTTTAATGGTGATTGTATACGTTGAAGTTGATTCATTATATTGCTATTTTGCCTAAATTACTTGTCATTCTTTTATCTTGTAGCCCCAAGATAAGTTCTCTTTTGAAAGTACCTAAACAGTGTTTGAGATCCAGTTCCTCCCCACTATCTAGTGTTCCCTCCCCAACAATTCCCATCTAAGGAAATCAGCCATGTTTGTGCTGATCAGGCTCCCAGCTTCGACGTGGGATCCTGACCTTTTGGTGATGATGTTTTTAAAATGTATTATTGTTACAGTTGGATATTTGCATTTTATATGTTGACCTTGGAAAGGAATATTATTGGAGAAAGCTTGTGTCAAGCTCCACTCATTTAGCTACAAGATCCACAAATTGATGTAGATGTTTAAACTCTTCTTCTATCTTAGACCTGGATAATCTTAGAATAGTTTCATTGAATGTTAACGGGCACCCCCCCAAACATATCTGGATTACAAATTATTTAAGGAAATTGCAGCCCAATATCACATTTCTACAGGAAACTCATAGAAAAAAAATGGAGCATATTTTTTTCTAACTCAAACTTCCAAACCAATACACTGCTGGAAATTCTATGAAAGCCAAAGGAGTGGCAATTTGAATTGACCCAAAATGTCCCTTCTTAGAAGAACAAATAATAAGAGACACAGATGGTCGATATGTAATTGTGCAATAACTATTGCAAGTAGGAAGCTCACCCTCAGCACTTCCTATTCCCCCAGCATGAACCAGAAAACTTTCTTATTAAAATTTATGAAAACTGTCTTAGATAATGCAATTGGCAAAATCATTATAGGTGGTGATGCAAACGAAGTTCTGGATTGTAATCTCGATAGATCTTGCCACCCCTCTAGAGGGGGAGAAACTTCATTGTCAAATACCATTGCCAAGGCTTAATCTTCTTGATCCTTGGAGAGTCATACACCCACACATCAGATAATACATCTTTTTCTCCAACACACATAAGACATAATCTAGAACTGGCTATTCTTTCATTTCCAAATCACTTCTCCCAGAGATCACTGATGTCCATATCTATCCCATCACACACGCCAATCATGCATCCTTACTCATGAAGTGGAGACTTGGCCCTGACACCCCAAAAACTTGAATCTGGAGAATTAACCCCTCCCTCCTATCAGAGTCTCAATTTCAAAGCTGAATTAAAGATGCAGTTACAGTGTGCCTGCTCCATACGTGTGCGCACTATATGCGGCTTCCGGTTTTTGTGGAAGTTGTGCTGCAAATCAATGAATGGCACATGTGCACAGCACCACTGAATGGGGCTCAAGCTTACGTAGAATTTGCCAGAATGGATCCCCTGCATAAGGAAAGGCTCCACTGTACAATCTTTTACAAGGAATACAAAACAGCTGACACCCCAGAAGCCCTCCTATGGGATACTTTAAAAGAAATATTCCAAGGACTGTTTATTTAGGAAGGGGCCAGGAAAAAGAAATCAAGAGATCCAAGTAGACATATACTGAAGTCAGAGATCCAACAACTACAGTAAGCGCATATAAATACTAAAAACCCAAATACTGTATATACACCACCTTATTAAAAACTCCCTTTTACTAGCCAGAGCTGTCAGAAGGAAAACTAACAAAAAACTAATTGTGTCATTGTCCTCCAGCAATGGCAAACTAATCAAATCTTCCAAGGAGATTCTCAAAGAATTTCATAAATTTTATAAACTCCTGTACACATCAGAAATCTCAGGTGAGCCAGCTACAAAAGATTTTATACAAAGATGCAACTGAAAAAATTCTCGATATCTCATTGCTCCCTCCTAAACAAACCAATATAATTGGAAGAGATTTTTAAAAGCCATAAACAAATTGAAACCATTAAAATCTCCAGATACAGATGGCTCTTCTAATGAATTTTACAAACGTATAATAGATTACGTCTCTCCTACTTTATATACCCTTTTTAATGAAGTCATGGATGGCAGTCACACACTCCTAACAGCTGGCACAGATCACAAATTATTTGAATCCCCAACACGTAAAATGAGAACCACTTGGTCACGGCATTGAGGCCAATAGCACTACTGAACCAGGATGGTTAATTATTCTCATCCATTATGGCAACCAGGTTAAATAAATTCATCCCGAATTATAGTAACCTGAATCTGATGGGTTTTATGCCAGGCAGGAAAATGATAAACTCAGAGCCTGTACAGACCGGCATTATACGCCGGCATGGGGGCATGGTGTACGCACACTAGCCATCCCCACACCGCCTCATGCGGGTGTCATGCCATGTGCTGAACCGCAGCATCATGGCACTCCATTGTCACACATTTAAATGCACTGTTCCAAAGGAATGCCAAAAAGCCACCGCTGCCGTGGCTAGAGCACCTTTTCCACGGTGCAAAAAGGAGCCACTTTTTCTGGCTTCTTTTTACGTCACAGAAAGGCCAGATCCGGGCTGCACAGTAAGGTTGACACAGTCTCGATCCGATGAGGAAAGGGGCAGCACAGAGCCACCCCTTAGGGTGAACTCCTCAATATGCAGAGTTCTCAATCTAATACACTACTCCTCATGTACAAGCACACCCCTAGCCTTCCTTTCGTTAGATGCCTTAAAAGCATTTGACAAGGTCAAATGGCATTTCTTGTTCGGAGTGTTAAAAGAAATGGAATTTGGCAACTGCTTCACATCTATTATAGAGCGCTTATACAGAAACTCAGAAAGGACAGTGTTAGTAAATAGAGTGGAATCTGAGATGTTCAATTTATACAGAAGCACTAAACAAGGCTGCCCTGTCACCCATATTATTTGCACTCTATATTGAACGTCTAGCTGAACTCATTAGGTCAAACCAAAACATAAAAGGTTAACAAGTCAATAAGTCCCACTAGGGACTTATTGTATGCATATGATGTCTTACTGGTGGTGCAACAACCTGAATCCTCCTTCTCCAAAATAAAAAACACATTAGACATCTTTGGGAAGCATTCTGGCCTTAAGATTAATTACCAAAAATCCAAATTGATGTATATGAATGCCCCGTCTCCAGTCCAGGTTGGAAGGGAGGTGGCATTTACAGACCTGCTGATTTATTTACACAAGGGAAATAAAAAGCATAGAGACTCTGGCTGATAGCCTGAGACATGTCGACTACAACTAGATGCATATATCACAGGTCTTATCCTTTGCAAAGAATGTGATGTTGCAGGGGAATTACTTTCATCCTATGACCTTTTATTAAACATCATGCATGGACAAGGGGAGGAACTGCAAGGGAGGAGCAGCCATTATATACAAAAAATGTGCAATCTGTTTATGGCAAAAATCAATCGGCCAGGATAATGTGGCAATAGGACCTAAATGTAGATACCTCTAAAGCCACATGGGAATGCATATGAACCTCCCCCTATATAACTCAAGATCAACATTAACAAAAGAGGAGACCCTAAAATTAATATACAAATGGTATCTCACACCCGTGAAACCGTCCCGGATGATGAAAAACATATCTCCAAAATGTTGGAGAGGCTGTGACACCTTTGGGTCCTTTGAACACGTGTGGTTGGACTGTCCCAGGGTTAAAGATTTTTGGAATGCAATACTGATGCAAATCTCTCTTATTGTGAAACAGACTGTAACCTTCTGTCCGGACCTTCTCTTCTTGTCAGTTTATTGTAAAGAGGATACTCATCTAAAACATCGTAGGCTTATCACATTTCTCATCTCAGCAGCCAAAATATAATTGCAAGAATCTGGATAACAGGGAATGTACTAATAAGCGACTGGTGGGAAAGAGTTTGGGACACTTGGGTGCGTTACAGACCGCCGGATTGCGGCGGTCTGCTGCTGTCGCCGCTTGCACCATCCAGGAGCCACAGCACGGAAGATCTCCGGGCCAGGAAGCGGGTTCTGCGACGGCTAGAGCACCGCTGGCGGAAACACCTACGCTTAGCCGACAAGGCTCTCCTAGACCGCCTTTTGGAGGACTATGGAGAGGCGATACGAGCAGCCAAGAACTTGTTCTATGGCGCTCGTATCGCGTCCGCGGAGTCTCGTCCAGCAGAGTTGTTCAGGGTAGTCAGGGAGCTAACTCAGCTCCCTCCTGCCCCGAACCAGATCCTTGAACCTTCTAAGGCCTGCTGTGACTATTTTAACAACTTCTTCGCAGATAAAACCTCTGGGATAAGCGAGGGTCTTAACGCCGGCATTAGTGCAGAACCTAGGATAGAGGTGTCCAGAGCCTCTGTGGACTTTGTTAAACTGGATCAGTTTGAGTTGGTGAGTACCGATGATGTGGACAAGATCCTTGGAAGTGTTCGGAAGACAACCTGTCCTCTCGATCCCTGTCCCTCATGGCTAGCGGCTCAGGGGGGGCCGGTTGTAACCTCGTTGTTACACCGGATTATAAATACATCTTTGAGGGATGGGCAATTTCCATCCAGCTTAAAATTGGCCATTGTAAAACCGCTGTTAAAAAAGCCCTCCCTCGACCCCCTGATGCATAATAATTATCAGCCAGTATCGCTATTGCCATTTTTGGGGAAGGTGATCGAGAGGGCGGTTGCAATCCAACTTCAATCGATCTTGGATGAAACGGATTATCTGGACCCATTTCAAACTGGCTTTCGGGCAGGTTACGGGGTTGAGACGGCCATGGTCGCCTTGGTCGATTATCTCCGTCTGGGCATCGACAGGGGAAGCGTGTCCCTGTTGGTGCTCTTGGACATCTCAGCGGCTTTCGATACCATAGACCATGGTATCCTTCTGGAGTGCCTGGCAGAGGTGGGAATCAG
Source organism: Sceloporus tristichus (assembly GCA_016801065.1). NCBI lineage: Eukaryota > Metazoa > Chordata > Lepidosauria > Squamata > Phrynosomatidae > Sceloporus > Sceloporus tristichus. Next base: position 2,554 of record JACSCI010000512.1, on the reverse strand, counting down.
GGGCACTGTGCTTCAGTGGTTCCAGTCCTACCTCTCTGGGAGGTTCCAGATGGTGCAGCTGGGAGACGAATGCTCCGATAAGAGGGCCCTTACAACTGGGGTCCCTCAAGGAGCCATTCTGTCTCCCATGCTTTTCAACATTTACATGAAACCGCTGGGAGAGATCATCCGGAGACATGGGGCGCGGGGTTATCAGTACGCTGATGATACCCAAATAGTTTTCTCTATGTCTCCAACTAATGCAGTGACCGGGGATGGCGTCTCTCCTCTCGTGGCCTGTCTGGAGTTGGTAATGGGCTGGATGAGGAAAAACCGACTCAGTCTGAATCCAGAGAAAACGGAGGTGCTCGTGATAGGTTCTCCTGGCCCAGGGAAGGCGGTGGTTCCACCTGTCCTGAACAGGATCACGCTTCCCGTGAAGGACACTGTACGCAGTCTGGGGATGCTCCTTGACTCGTCGCTCCACCTTACATCTCAGGTGGACGCGACAGTCAGGAGCACCTGTTATCAGCTTCGGCTGATTCGCCAGCTGCATCCCTACCTGGACCAGCGAGACCTTGAAACGGTAGTACACGCCCTGGTAACCTCTAGATTGGATTTCTGCAATGCGCTCTACATGGGGCAACCCTTATACCAAACCCGGAAGCTACAATTGGTGCAGAATATGGCAGCCAGGCTGGTTACTGGTATACCCAGAGCCAGCCATATAACACCTGTGCTTAAAAGTCTACACGGGTTGCCTATACGCTTCCGGGCGCAATACAAGGTGTTGGTCATTACCTATAAAGCCCTAAATGGCTTGGGCCCAGGATACCTTAAGGACCGCCTCTCTCCATACAATCCGCCCCGCACACTCAGAACATCTGGGCAGCAGCTATTGAGGGTCCCGGGGGCAAGGTTAGCCTCCACCTCAAGGAGGACCTTCTCCATCTCGGCCCCAACCCTCTGGAACACGCTGCCCACAGAGCTCCGCTCGGCCACCTCCCTGGCCCAGTTTAAGAAGGAGCTTAAAACCTTCTTATTTTTATCTGCATTCCCGGACGCTGGCCCTGGTTAGCTTCCCCCTCTGGCAGCAGTGGTCGGCTGCCCAGAAATTGTTTTTAATGTAATTTTAATGTTTATTGCTGTTATTAGTTACTGTGTTTTATTGTATTGTATTGGTATCATGTTGTGCACCGCCCTGATCATGGGAAGGGCGGTATAAAAATAAAATTTTTATTATTATTATTATTTACAGCCTTTAAACGGCGCGGCTCCCGGACGTTGCCGAGAAGGAGCACAGAAATCGCGCTCCTTCTGAGGCCCCGGAAGAGGTGCCGCAAAGCGCAAGGGGCGCATTTGAGGCGTCATTTCCGGGGCGACATGTGCGGACGCTATGTGTCCAACACGTAAAGATGGCGGCGCCCATGTGTATAGGGCGCCGCCATTTTTACGCCCTCGTCATGTGCTGGGGTGAGGCCGGTATGGACGCTGGGTCCTCAGCCAACCCCTAGCACGTGACGGGGGCGTATTATAGGGCCGTCTATAACGCGCCTTGGTTATTGGAAAAGATTTCTTATACTATTTGACTCTGGAATGGACAAAAGAAACCAGGCATTTTTTTAGATGATTGGTCAGTGTTTATTGATAATATCAACGCCAACTCATTTGCTATCATTCCTCCTACTCATCAAACTATTCTTTGGAAAGATACTTTGATCTCAGCTTCATCAACTAGCACATCTCAGTGATGTCTTTAAGACTTTGTTACTGCTATTACCCCACAAAAGATAGCTATTATTCAAGTTTACATATAGTCTTCCAGCCCTTCTTGCTGAGAGGCAGGAGATGTTCTCATTGAAGCTGAGAGTGTCACTGAACACAAAACCCGTTCTTTCACATTAGGACTTCTTTGCCAGTGCCCTGTTTCTGACTGGGGTCAACATGGTATATTTAGGAAATCCATAAGCAGGACCTGAAGGCTACAGCCCTCATAGGGACTAGAATTTATTGGCACAATGCCTCTGAACCTGAAGGATGCAGGACTTGGGAATGTGTAGCCCTGTAGATGTTGTTGGATGGCAACAACTGCAGCCCCCATTCCCTCTGGCTGTATTGACCAAAGCAGTCACAGTCCAACCATATCTGAAGAGCCCCATCTTTTCTACACTTATCTTCTTGTAAAGACTGCAGATCATAAGTCATATTAGTTTATAGTAATACTGGAGGTGCTCTTGTTCTTTTCAGATGCTGACCACTGCAACCAATGTCCAGATGACCATTATTCAAATAAAGATCACATGGAATGTATTGCCAAGGTTTTCAGCTACCTCTCCTATAAAGAACCTTTGGGGATCACCGTAGCTTTCTTTGCCATATTCTTATCCTTAAGCACAGGGTTTGTCTTAGGAATCTTCCTTAAATACCAAGAAACTGCCATGGTCAAAGCCAACAACCGTGACCTCACCTACATGCTCCTTGTATCCCTACTCATTTCTTTCTTATCCTCCTTTCTATTCATTGGTCAGCCACAGATGGTGACCTGCCTTCTCCAACAAACTGCTTTCAGCACCAT